>JAQBSW010007835.1:0-38099 GCA_029291075.1 Eudiplozoon nipponicum | reverse complement strand
TTGTATAAACTGATAATAATTCAAGGAAGAAGAGTAATTCCACTATGGCACTATAATCCAACGCATGTTCCCTGCGTATCGCGCGCGGATGTCTGTATTTAATAAACAAAACCCTATAAATTACCACTAAAATTGCAGTTCAAGAAAACTTAATTAAAACTGCTTGAAACTAACAGAGCTTGTTTATAAAATCACAGTTGAGAGAAATATTGTGTACAAACAGAGTTGGATTATTTGACCTTAAAAAGCACAATATTTGTGAAAATTTAACATCTTTGGTTTGTAACGCGGAGCCGCGTGTTACAAGAGTGTGTTTAGCGTTGTTTAACAGACCCGCCGGAAATATTGGAAGGATTTGAAATGATGTTATGGAGTATAATGGAAATAATTTAAATTTGTATGTCCTCTACATAATTTATATTAAGAAATGAATTCTACCTACAAGTTAAATGTGTTCCTATGGAGCAACCATTACCATTCCCAGTCGCTAATATTTACATGCATTATTTAGAAAAATACCTCTTGGTCAGATCTCCCCTCAAACCAAGCTTATATTTAAGATTCCTAGATGACATCTTCTTTATTTATAATCATCTGTATAAGAGTTTCTGAATTAATTGTATTTAGCTAATCAACCGAGGGAATGCTAACATTGAAAAAATGAATATACAATAGAATTATCTTTTATGGTTGTAGAATTAAAACAAATAGGTCAGATATTAGAAAAAGCTATTTATAGGAAAGGTTCATATTCCGGTATCTTCCTGAATTACTGTTCTAATCACTCATTTGTGATGAAAATAGGCATTCTAAAATCAAAGATAACAAGAGGTTGTAAAATAGTGGATTTAGAACATAGCGTCAAAGAAATGATGAAATTGAAAGAAATATTCAGGATAAATGTCTATCTGGCCAAATTAATTTACAAAACCATAAACGAGACGCTACGGCGATATAATGGAAAAATTAACCAATAAAAACATGTAAGAGATTTAGAAAAGCAAAACTAAGATAAAAACAGCACTTTGGTTATGCCAGATTCCAGATTAAGTAGAAAAATTAGGTTATAGGCATTGAAATGCAGCACAAGAACAGTGTTAAGACAATAAATTACAATAGGCAATAACCTACCGAATATGAAGGAAAAACAAAACATCTCAACACATCAGATTTTTATGAGATACTTTGTAATGATTGCACTACAAGGTACATATACGAAACCATGCGTTCAATAAAGGTACGTAGAGGGAAATATAAAACTGCATGCATATATGGACATAGTCATATATCAGATATAGCCAGACACTCAATTGAGACAGGTCATCAGAAAAACTGCAACAGCTGCAAACGAATTACATTATGTAACCGAAATAAATTAACCCAATTGATTAGGGAATCAATTATATATAGTTAGGAATAAACGTCAGGTATGTGATGTCTGTAGAAAAAGCATTAGCCTTCACGAATGGAAGGAGCTGTAGATTTGATGAATAAGAATTAATTATAAATCCTAATAAGATACCGCGACTAGAATTTAAGATACTAAACGGAACAGTTAGAAAAAAGATATTTTGGCTTTCATTGTAGTAACTTGTAGGCTTCTGAGGGGACTTGCATAATTACTTATATTATTATAATCAAGGTTGCGGTCTTGATATAAACACCTCATCCATTAATTACTTACATATTTCAGTATAAACTAAGAATTGTATAATGTAGAAAGGCAATTCATCCAGTATAGTTACTTATATGTTGATTATATATATATATATATATATATATATATATATATATATATATATATATATATATATATATATATATATATAATCACTTGATTTAAAATAATTGATTAAAAATTATTTAACAGGAATAAATGGCGGAAATACACAAAAAGTATTTGACAAGCATTCGCAACAATAATAATATTTAATATTGAATGAAATTCAATGATGATGAGAATTTTATTGCAAAAAGGAAAATTCTTTTTTACTGCAGCTCGCTCACACAGACATAACAGAGGTAATTGTTATGGCGCGTTAAAAAGTGCTATATTTTTCAAACATATCGCCCGATAAAATCCAGAAGACACAGTTATTATTTTCAGTATCAACCAAAAAAGGCTTCTAAATTTCAAATATGAACCATATACTTTGTTTAATGGTGATGTTGTGATACATATGTTTATTAGAGAAGACATATTTGTCTGATGAGTAAATTTGAATACGCTATTTAGTGTAACAACATCTCACCCAATATTCAAATAAGCGGTGGATGAATCGTTTCGTGAAATCTAATGATAATGTCACAAAAAACAGCAAAAATTTAGCCAAAAGAATGTAAAAAGTTTTTGGTATCGGGGTTGTAAGTAATGTAGCGTAGCGTAGAATCTGATATGCCTATATTTCCATTTACATCTCCTAGGTTCAATTCCGTCATATCCTGCACTAACCTACTTGTGTCCTCAAATTTAATATCGGTTCCCATGTCTTATTGGTTTAACAAGTAAATCGACACTTAATGTAAGGCAATCGGAATGCGAAAGTAGAATCGTATTAATTCCCGAACAAATAATCTGAAAGGAGATATACGTGAACAACCGAATTACCAAATTACCTGTTCCAGGACGTCTCTTTCCTGTGTAATATAATATCAGAACAAATGTCAATTATAGTAGGAATGTATTTGACGAGATGTATTCGTTTACTAGAGAAAATTGTAAAAATGCAGCAGACCAAAATATGCAAGACCAGTCAAGGAGCGAGATACTCGAAAAACTGAAAATGGCGCACAATTCAAAGTCAAGTATTTAAAAAAAGAATGTTCTGGAAAATAAAAAAAAATCTTTTTAAATAAAATTCGTTACAATCAGCCATGGTGGTTTAAATTTATCAGTCAATGTTATTTTACATATGGCGGAGGTTAACTACTTCCACAATTAAGGCAAATAATACAGAACTGTATAATCTTACAAATTAATTTGGCAAACGACGTATCATTCTCAAATAACCAGATTGTTTCGTTTTGCTGCCTAAGGCTGTGCGCGTATCGTGGCAAACACTTGATAGTACAGCTTCTATTTTAACTAAAAACAACTTGAAGCGCTTTTAAATTTGACTCAATAACTTTAGATTGCAAAAGCTTCATTTTCTATAAATGCAAAATAGTAAGTTTAGAAATATCTATTTGACCGTTTCCTAAGTAAAATTAATCTGACTTTGTCTGATATTGATATATGTGAACCGCTCCTGGTAGTTATACATTCGCACAATTTTCCTCAGGTGCTGTAGTGCTTCCTCGATCTTAGGTTCAGAGCAGATCACCCTGAATCTATATGCATGGTTGTTAGCCAGGTGGCTGTATTGAAATTTTACCGCTCTGCCGTTGTAAAGATTGTATTGCCAAATGAAAACAGACTTTCTATGTATTGCCAATGTCAAGTAACTATTTAATTCTCCAGTGTCGTGGATGTCCAAATGGGAAAATTTGTGTCTTTCCTCTTTTCGGGATTGAATGTGAAATCTGGTTTTGCGTCATTTGCATGTCTGAGCAATTTTGGTGTGCCAGGTGCGTCCAAAATTACGTATAGTATATAATTTACATATTTGATTTGTGTGTCTACTCGCCAATGGTATATTTTTGGTGCGTTTGTTCAAAGCAATGCTGCTAGAATATGTGCAATGGAGCTTCATATAGCTACACGAATGCACTCTCGGTATAATTACCTTCAGATGTCCAGTAATTTTATTGGTGTCTATTCTAAAATATTTAACCCTTATTTTAACCAGGTCGTAGAAATCGTCGTTATATCTTCAGATATATTTTCTAAAATCTGGATGAAAAACCACCGAGACCATTTTCATATATAGGACGTTTTTCTTATTTAGTTCATCGCCTAGCTTGAAGGAGTTCTTGATGGTGTACTTCTTTGGGATGTTCTGCACTAATTCATGCCGTTTAGTATACTAATTTATATTTTTCTATTAGGAGGTATGTAAACTTCTAATTGTACAGGGCGTCGTTATTTTGTTTCAAAGAATTTTTTTCATTTACTAAAATATTGGTTTTAGAACACGGTTTTCAATTGATTTTTCATCCATTGTTGTCAACAGGCGCTCCTGCTGCGCGTGATTGACCAGGAAGTACAAAAACTTCCATTAAGATCACTACATTAAGGCCATAATTTTTTTCAAATAAACTGTTATAAATCATGATCAAGAAAACAATTTTTTCACTATATATCATCAGGCAAGTATTTCAATTTAACAAATTGCATTTACATCACACAATTGTGGTGCTACTTCATGTAAATCTACCCTCTAACTAATTGCAGTTTCTTTTAAGATGACTTTTGTTATTAAATATTTATACATGTTATTGCATAAAATTTGCATTTATTTTTCACTCTAATTAATTTAACAGTCGTTTATTCCAGGAATATATTTCCATCGACCAGAAAATACTGCGTAATTTTTTTTTAAAATATTTTTTTGACTTTATTGTCCTATACATATTTTCCAAAATTACCTTATTGCGGAATAACCAAATTAATTAGACCTTTAATTTTTAACAATGTCTTAAAAATTCTAAAATACTTTTATCGTTTCTTATCGATTACATTGAAGAACATTTACATAAATATGCCTTGACAAATCATGTTATTAAAATTGGTTTTAAGATGTAACCTGCGTGTGATGAAATCTCTGGCGGAAAACAAGGAGCCTGTTTATGAATTACCCATAGGATTTAGTTTAAATTCCTCGTTACAAAGATTACTGATCACAAAAATTATGACAATGCGGTGTAAAATAAATTATACGAACTCAAACTGTAGATAACTACGGGAAAAATAAAGTGTCATAGTAATGTTTATAAAGATCGATTGTGGTAACACAAAAGTGAACATTAAAACCAAATATTTAATAATGTAAAGCATTTTTATAAATAAGACTGTTTTTACTTTAACATGACTAATAAAATACATACCGATCTATATTATAATGAAAAATATACCAGCAATAAAATTCATAAAGTCTGTGACACTGTAGAGGCCCATTGGTCGCTACCATTAGGGAGCTTCTGTGAGGCCAGACAGACGTAATACACATATGAAGTATGATAATCTAATTTCAATCAAATAGATTCCTCACCATTATAATTTAAACCAAATTTCTCAATTCCAACTGCAAATTGCTCTAAATCCTCAATATATACTAAAACAACCCTAATATTAAGAAAGGATTTCTTGCAGTATATATTAAAACGAAAAATTTTCTGACCCAAAAACATTGATATCCTCAGATCACAGAACGATACGGTGAGTTCCATGAGAAAAATATCCAAGTCAGTTACCTGAAGCAAATGTGAGATCCTTCCCAAAAATGTGTATTAAGAACGATGGATGGATGAAATTTCAATAGATTTATTAACAAAGGTACTCAGATAGAACCATGCAGCAAGGCATGCATGCAACTGAATAACTCAGAAAAACTCACTTATAAGCATTCACCAAGACACGTCAATAACTTCGACAATATGAACAGAAGAAACTTCCCGAAAACTTTCAATATTTTTTTGAAAACACAATATTGTTTTATAAAACTAGCGATAACATCAAATGTACAAAAATAAAATTTGACGTATTTTTACATGAGTAGTTAATTGGTGACCAATAAATTAATTAACCTCCACAACACATGACAAATATTATATAAAAATGCTTGATTTGACAAATTATTTAATATTGCTCCATTTATATTGCATACCCACTTCGAGATAATCGTTGCGGTCCTTCAAAATTTAATTACATGGCGGAAAGATTAAAACAACGCCACCAGGAATATATTTTCAAACTTAGAATCTGACGTGGGTAAACACGCAGAAAAATTGGAGTTAACTGAAACAAATGATAATTTAAGCGCAAAAATAACCAAGGCGCTACAAATGAAAATTAATAAAACGAAGATAGATATTCAGAAACGGGTATAACTGGCAGAAATAACACCATATGGCAGTAAAAAACTCAGAATTATATAGGGAAGAATATGCAATTCATTCAGTAGAATAGTTCGTCCTTATTAGGGACTCATCATGTACTGGCCAGAATTTGCCGCTTACAGGGCTCCAATCTCGGAACGTCTGCTTCGGAATCTAGTTCTCTAACTACTAAGACACCTTGGCGCACACTACACTACACACATTTTCAGTTATATAATAATTTTTAACACGCGGCTCCGCGTTACAACCCAGCGATTTTCAATTTTGACAAATGTACTGCTGTTTAAGATCAAATAGTCTAACTCTGTTTTTACAAAATATTTCTCTTAACTGGGATTTTAGAAACAATCCCTGTTAGTTTCAAGCAGTTTTAATTGAGATTTCTGGAACTGCAAATTTAATTTAATTAATAGGGTTTTGTTTAATAAATAAAGACACCCGCGCGCAATACTCAGGTAACATGCCGTAGATTATAGTGCCCATGTGGATTTAGTGACTTTTTTGCATTAATCTCAGTTTACATTATTAAGAAAAGTTTTCATATGATTCCACGCATCAGGACATCAGATGTTCCTCAATCACATTCACAAAATTCTATATTTCATTGGAATATTATATATGAAACATGCAAAACCTAGCAAACAATGGAATAATTATTTGTAATGTTTTTTCAAGACTGTTTTTACACGATTTTTATCCATCAATTATCAGTGACAATATTACCAGTGACTTTAAAATAAATTGGTAATCAATCTGGATTTATATCATCATATATTTTCAATTATTTACATGTATTCATCACGATTCAGACGTTTGTGTTCCTGATAATTACTTGTGTATAAGACATTCAATTGTGTTAAATACTGTTTGTTGCGAAGAACTAATATATATGCAAGTATGTATTAGGTGTCTGAACCTAATGCTCGATTAAATTAATTTGTATCAGAGGATAAACCAAAGGCGGCAGATGGAAAGTAAATTCACGCGCGTTCGTTTCGTGCTTCGGCAACGCTCATCAGTATTTACGCCCTTTAACCACTATATATTTGGTCGAAGAATGTGGAATAATAGGACGGTACAATCTCTATAAACTGATGTCGATCAAGGCCAGGGTGTATGGATTTATTGAACATGTTTTCGAAATTAATGTAACTCAATTTCGATTGAACTTTAGCATAAATTGATATCCATCAGGATTTGGTATCATGTGTACCATTTACGGAAACCACAGTCTTAGTACCATGTACCTTTTCGGTACAAAATTGTTGTTATCAGTTACTAACACAATAGCCATAGTGTTAGTATCCTTTACAGACTCAGTATATATATTATATAGTGTGAGTTAGCATTGAAGTCGTATTGTCGCTGACTTTAGATTATGTTAGCTTCACTATTACAGGTTTACACATTCGTCTAGGAGATTGTACGGTCCTATTATTCCACATTCTTCTACCAAATATATAGTGGTTAAAGGGCGTAATACCGGCTCCTACTGATGAGACGCCAGTAAGCACGAAACGAATGTGCATGAGATTATACTTTCCGTTAATGCTGTCTTTGGTTCATCCTTCTGGTCACAAATGAACTAATTCAATTGTGTTGACAATATATCATTTTGTTGCTGTCTAGAACACGGTCCGTTTTGTTTAACAGTGAATTGATTCGTGCTTAGCTACACCACTGAAAACGGATGAGTTTTCTTAATTCACCCTTCGTTATATGTCAGGGACTGATCATGGAGCGGATGGGGATAACAACCACCATGAAAATAAAGGAAATTATTACTAAAGAGACAGCTACCCCGCAATCATATAACTATAACTACAAAAAATCCTACAAATTAATGTAATTTGGTTAGTCTATTTTTACCTTCAGGTAGAGCTCATTGGCATCTATTAAGGCCCAATGTTCCAACTAACCATTCAAAATCTGTGATTACTGAATAGAAACCACTCTACATGGGAAAGTGGTATTGAAATGAACATGTATATAAATAAACAAAAAATTGTTGTGCGGGCGGTGATGACAATTACTATAATCAAGGTTGCACTCTTGATATAATCAATTAGTGATTATGGCAAATTTAAGGCAGGTCAATAATCCTTTATGTCCAGATACTTTGTCCAAATTTATGAGATCAATAAGAGTGTCGACAACTTTGGCACAATTCTGCAAAAATTTATGTTCAAGGCAGGGTGTAAAGCGCCACTAAAGTAGAAAAAAAACAATAATTTCCTCGACAGGTCAGAATATCTTGTCAAACTTTATTTTCATAATGAAACTAAAGATTAAAATGGACTATTTTTGTTTTTCAATTAAAATTTATTTACACCTACGTAAAGAATTTTCACATTTGTCATTTAACCGATAAAATTGAGTGTTTTTAGAACAGCATAGAATATATTTATTTGGATTCAAACCGCACATTCTCCAGCAAATAATAAAATTGGAAAATGTACAATATAAAAAAAAGATATCACATCACATAAAAATTTGTAATTAGTCTCATGTAGATAAGTAAATCTCACTAGTTGTACTCTACAATATGCCAATATCAGAAAGTTTGGCTGTAACGAATAATAGATTCATCATCAAAATATAGGGAAAAATTTTAAGGTATAAAAAGCAGGAATTTAAAGTTCTTCTTTTGAAGCAGTTTTGCTATCTATTGGAAAAAATAATTTAGTGTTTGTCGTCTTTTGCACTATGACATGGAATCTATGACCTATTGTTATGTGCATATTTGCAAATAGTTCTATCAATCCCTGTTCTCTCTCTATTTATCATATAATTTCATCTGCATATATGAGTTCATATTTCTATCGTTGAATTTCTTATATTCCTGATGTTAATAAAGCTTCTTTTTTCTCTGTTCGGAAAAGTAAATTAGTTCCTAATGGAAGAATCTATTTTATATAGTTCATATATAGTATTTTGATGTTAACCTGTTATATTCCATATGGACATTTCAATGAAAATCGGTTTGATACTCTATGACGTATTCCCCTTCTTATAGACGCAGTATTATTTTTTACCATATATTAATAATAATATTCTACAGAAATGCCAATCCTGCGTTAATAGTATTTAAATCACTAAATTATGTTTTATATAATTAAACAATTTACTGTACCCATGATCCTAAATAATGAACGTCTCTCAAGAATCGTACATGCAGTTTTGTTTTTGGTACTGTGGCATGCAATATGTTTCAAATTATATAAAAAGGATCATATGTTCTATTGGAACTCCCAATGGTTCTTTTAGAAGACACCTCTAAACTTATTGTAAAAATAGAAGACATTCGCGTGTTCAATATGCCCATAAGACAAATTGCCGACATTTGACATCATTTCAGTACAGCCGAATGATCAATAGGAAAACGCGAAAAAGTCATTCTGATCTGGGAAATGGTATATTGATGTAAAATGACGCAATTTCTCAGCAGTCCAACCCATCGTTTATAATTAATCCACATTTATCAATAATCCAAAAACATCTTATGAATTCATAGATTTGTCGTCCAAGAAATACGAATATGTCTAAATGTATATTGATAAAATCAGTTAATCATTGGGCCTGCTCAACGTTAGCAATAAAGTGCAAAGTGAATCTTGATATCTAATTTTTTATACAGAAAAAACGCAACTTTATCTTTATGCAAAAAATAGTTAACGCTTTCGTGTACCAACTCAACTGTTTGTCAGCTTTTCATTTAATAATGTAAAAGGATACAACAATTACTGAATATCATAATGCCTCTCGGACAATCTTGAGACCATAACACTGCCTTTAGCATTCAATTTATGCGTTCCACAAGATCGTTACTCTTAGGATTTGGACATTTGATGTTATTGCTAGTTTCAGAAAGCAATAATGTATTTTCAAAATTTGTTGAAATTTTTCTGGAAGTTTCTTCTGTTCATATTGTCGAAGTTTTAACTTTCTTTGTTGAATGTTTATAAGTGAGTTTTTCTGAGTAATTCATGCTTTGCTGCATGTTTCTATCTGAATACCCTTTGTAAATAAAGTATTGAAATTTGCATCCACCCATCGTTCTTAATGCATATTATTGGGAAGGATCTGAAATATGCTTCAGTTAATTGACGTGGATATTTTTTCAAGATCACCACCGTATCGTTCTGTGATCTGCGGATATCAGTGTATTTGAGTCAACTAATTTATTGTTATAATATATATTGCAATATTGAGGATGTAAAGCAATTAGCATTTGGAATTGAGAAATTTAGTTTAAATTATAATTGTGGGGGATCTAGTTGTTCGAAATTAGATTATCATACGGCTTATATGGCTTATGTGGACCTGGCATCACAGAAACTCCCTTATGGTAGTGACCAAAAGCCATCTACAGTATCAGGGATTTTATGAATTTGATCGCTAGTATACTTTTTCTTTATAATATAGATCGGTGTGGTTTTTTATTAATTATGTTTAAGTAAAAACAGGCTTATTTATCAATATGCTCTATATTATTAAATATTACATTTTAATGTTCACTGTTGTGTTCCCACAATCCATCTTTATAAACATAACTATGACACTTTATTTTTCACATAATTATCGAGAGTTTGACTGCGTATAATTTATTTTACACCGCATTTGTGATCGGTAATCTGTGTAACGCAGAATTTAAACTTAAGCCTTTGAGTAATTCATAAACAGGCTCCTTGTTTTCCTCCAGAGATTTCATCACATGCAGGTTACATCTTAAAACCACTTTAACAACACGATTTGTCAAGGCATAATAATGTAAAGGTTCTTCAATGTAATCGATATTGAATGATAAAATTTTATATGACATTGTTAAATATTAGAGATATAATTAATTTGGTTATTCCACAATAGGGTATTTTGGAAAATATAGATATGACAATAAAGTCCAGAAATAATAAATTCGCAATAAATTTAAGCAGCATTTTCTTCTCGATGTAAACATATTCCTGGAGTAAATGACTGGTACATTTATTAGAATGTAAAATAAATGCAAATTTTATGCAATAATTTGTATAAATAATTAATATAAAAAATCTCTTTAAAGGAAACTGCATTTAATAAGCGAGTATATTAGCACGGAGAAGCACCAGAATTTTCTATATACTGACATATATAAGTAATAAATTGGCCAGGTGCTTATATAAAGGCGACAATCTTGATTATAATAATTGTTATAACTGCCTGCGCAACCAATATTCGTTTAATCATATAAATGTTCATTTCAATACCACTTACAAATGTACTTTATTGTCTGTTCTGTAATGACAGATTTAGGATGATTTGTTAGATCATTTGGTCTAAATTAAAGCGATGTGAGCTCCACCTAGAGGAAATTCGGATTAACAAATTTACATTTGTTAGAATACAACTGAAAATTATGTGAAGTGTAATGTACGGCTGGGTTGCTCAGAGGTTAGAGCTCCAGATTCTGAAGCAGAAATGCCGGGTTTGAGACCTGTCCGCAGCCTTTTCTGGGCAGTAAATGATGAGTTCCCAATAAGGACGAAACCGCTCTACTGAATGAATTGCATATTCTATACTATATATTTCTTAGTTTATATTGACATATGTAATTAATTAATTGGTCAGTTGCTTACATTGATTAATTTTATTCAGTGCTCATCGATTCTTCAAAATGTGAGGACGCGCGCCTATGGGGAATTGCTTAATTTATAATTGCGTGCAATGTTGTCGTTTTCTTTAAATTAAATAGTTTACTTGTTGTTCGTTCCTCTGTACAGAATAGAGATGCATGTTGAAAAGTGGGGGGTAAAATATTAGGGACAGGTGAAAATGACCACAAGAGTTCAATCATCGGGATCACAGACTCGGCTAAATTCTTCTTAATCAGCGAATCGCCCGAATACTTAAATTTTCTTTTTTGAGACAGAAAATAGAAGAAGAATAGTATAGGATTAATTATCAGACAAATCATTTTGAAATACCTAAGATATTCTTGTTTAATAAAAGATTCTTGGTACGTGCAATTAAAAGGATACTCCCTTACATTCCAAGGGATTATCTTGCTTTACCGATTAAAATTCTCATGTGTATTTATAAAAGAATTTACAAATAAATATTCTATCTTTAATTATTTGTTGATTAAAATGGCCTGATTCCTAAGTTTAGTTTGAAAACTGTTTGCCATCTATTGCCAAGTATTTCTTTGATTGAGAACATCAAATGGATAAGTCGGAAAATCACTCCCATTTTGATGGCTCCTGAAAGAGATTAATAAAAGCATTTCAAATCCTACATAACTGAGCAATTTTCGTGAATATTCATATATTTTCAAATTGATGTCTTAAATCTACAATATGTTGGAAGAACTAATTCAATAAAATGAAAAATACATAATTCTTTAGAGAATTTTGATATCCTTTACAATGCTTAAACACTTCTTTAAATTTTATAGTTCTGTCATGAAGGCTTTTGAAGACTTATGCTTCATAAGAATTGGTGTTATAATAAAACGCAGCATATGACCAGAAATCATGAGATTCCGATTAACTTCGATCAATCATCATTATAAGACAGAATACTTAATTATCGTAACTAAGGATATAAATGCTCGCGTAAGCAGTGCGCGTGTGCATATTCCCCCAAAATTATTTAAAGGAATAAAATAATCAATGCACATCATTCTATAAAGTGATCACGGAGAATAAATGAGTTGAAGGCACATGGAAGTAACTCCATGAAATGTCATTGGAGCCGGCTTATCCTCCAAAAGGAGTCAGCCGCAGTAAAGTAAAAAAAGTATGGTCTCTATCTATAATTTTATTTCAAAATTTCGGATAGGCGCATTGTGGACACTAATAAACTATACGAAGATATTGATAAGTTGTTTGAATTCCGTCTTGGCTAACAGTGACTGAAATCTAGTTTTTTCTAAATATATTGGTAATTTGTAGTCAAGTCTTTATAGCGCAATGTCTTAACTGAAAGTCAGATTTAATGTTAACTAAATTAAATACATTGATCGTTTTTTAAATTAATCAATTATGTTAAGGTATAAAAGGACCTAACACATATTTTATTATTAACTGAAAATTTATCGCGTAAATACATTTCAAACACATAATATGTACATTATTTTAATTATCTGGAAAAGCGCAACAACCGGAGTGACTGTGTTTATGGATTTCTATAATTCCTTATTTGTTAACTGAGATCGCGTTTCACTTTTTTAATTTTAGATTTTTTCGATGTCTTGTCTAACTTCACCTCTGGGAAACATTTGGAATTTAATCGCATATTTTGCATGAATATCTTTACATATATTCAGGATTTGCTTTTACCTTGTCGGAATTTTTAATATCTTTTAAATTTTTCTCTCTATTTCTCTATAACTCTTCCATAATTAATCAGACTTTATCGCCAGCCTCCACACCTTTAACCCAAAAACTACTTACCAATCTCGCTGACCTTCAGCAACAGATGGCAGATGTCAAGGGATTGCTAGAATCTTTATTAGGTAACCTTTTTCTCCACATTGAATCCAATTTTGTTGCGCTAAGCTAACGATTTTATAAACGTAGTTACGCGGGATGTTACTCTACGAAATCACAGCACACGCAACGTCTTCCTCTGGTCTCCGCACTCCTACGTTTTAAGGATGACATGGCGTCAGATTTAATCAGTCAATTGGGAGAAACATCCATCATCTCAAAGAGGTCTCCTCCGGCAAAGGTCGTGCATTTTGGTTTATTCCCACAAAGGCTGTCCAGAGACGAACAAAGTCAAATGAAATCTTGATCACCTTTTATATCGACAGGCAAAGCCAACCTATAGTGCACCTTAATTTACTACAAAACTGCAGAACAATCAGGACCCTCTCTGCCAGGGCACTCATCTGGTTCTCTATGAATTTAAATATACCTGTTCCTGGCTGGAGTAATCTAAAGAAACGCCGGTCATCGGGATCTTGGTTTTGCTCCTCTCTGGATCCATCAGATTCACTACCACTCCATTTCAAGGGCACCCTTGACCACTAGCTTAAGTAGCGAGACCATTTCCACCTAACTATGCCATATAAAAGACCTCCATCAACGGTCATTCTCCATTATCGAAGACCAATTACAAACCCTTAAGTCAAGTCTTTATCACGACCGATGATGAAGTCCTGAAACCCACAAAAAGAAAGACCTTCACCACCACGCGTGCCATCGAATCTTCACCCACAACTTCCTCCTCCAAACTCACTGATACCAAACAGAACAACCGTGATTTTGCCCCCGTTCAGATTTTGCCCCATTCACCCCACATCCCTTCTACCAAGAAACCCATCGCCTCCGTCCTGTTTTCAAATCCTCCAACAAACACACTCGTCTAAAAAGGCGAAATTATGGAAACCCATATCAATACTGACCACTCCATTCTTGTCAACAAGCGGTCAGTTACACTTAGCTGCCCGAGGTCTTGCCCCGGGCGTCAGCGGAATGCACCTACCTGCTTCCTCTCCCCGGGCTAGCGGATTCCTTTCGGCAATTCTTATCAATTGTAGATCGCTTTCGCCACAAATTTTTATCGTTTAACGAGCTCGAAATGTGCATTCTGGTTCAATCATTTCTGTCCTCAACCGTTTATTGCGATGATCATTTCCTCACCAATGGCTAAGTTTTCCTTTTAATTGACAGAATGGCTGATCGTGCGGGTGGTCTGTCTGCTTTTGACCGTTAATCTGTCATGCCCAATTGCCTGTCTACATCTATCTCGCTAGGTCTAGAATTGTTTTCTTCAAACTTCCTCTGGCCAACTGACATAATAAAACTACGGAAACTCACCCGTTGATTCGATTCAACGCTGACAACCTCCTTAGTCCATTTGTGCACCCCACGAGTAACACCGGTTTGATTATGTCCTCTATAACAAAGACGGGTTAATATACAGTCTCTGAGAGATCATCCTCATCTCGACCACTGTCAGGTATCTTCTTATTCCTCTTTGTATTCTCTATTCTAAAGAGAGTATTCAGACGTTTAGGCGATTTGCATAATTGAGAAGAGTTTTGTCGACGCCAGACGCAGTTAAGTGGGAGTGATCTTGTCCTTCCAGGCGACCTCTCCCGTGTTTCTATAACATCTTATTATCCCACTTTACTTCTGCCAAATCTATTCAACAATATCACTCGATGAACAAGTTTAACACCTTGTTTAAAGCACGCGACATCCTTGCACGCAATTGGTCCCATATTATTCAAGCTAACACTCGCTCAAGTGCAGGTTTAGGACAATCTATTCAAGTTGTTCAAGTATGCAGATGATATGGTAGTTTTATTCAGCATCTCCAAAGCATCAAACTCCTCCCTACCACTTATCACTCAGTTGTTATCGTCGTTACACTCGCAGCTTAGCAGAGTCTGTCTTAAAATGAACCCCGGTAAGACTCGTTTGATGAAACTTAGCTCTGACCCTTTCTGTTCTCTCACAGATACAAGTTTACCACTTGATATTGAATTAATTGACTCGGCTAAGCACCTTAGTATCTCTTATTCTAAATAGCGAGACTTCTCCCCACATCTTCAACATACTACGTCTAAACTATTAAATTGGGTTAGTATAATATGATTCATGACTAATAATCCCACCCTCTACCTCACATTGATTAAGGTCTATGTCCTACCTCTCATATCATACGCTAGCGAATTTTATTTCCCCCACCCCACTCTAGCTTTCTCGTACGCCATCGAACAGATTTCTTCCATCTTTTTAAAGCGAGACTTCCCTTACAGCCAGAATTATCGGGAATGCCTACATCTGGCTAACCTTCTTCCGCTATGGTTCACACGTCACTTACGAGTCATTTCTTCCGTTCATAAGATCACAGCAAGCCAATCACTATCAAACTTCGCTCACCACAGTCACTACTTTGCCACACGCCATAACAACTCCTCAATCCAATCTAACCACACATCCCTTATATGTTATAAAATCTGCTTCTTTTCCAAAGCCAAAAGTGAACTCATTGCTCTTCCCGCGGAAATAAAGCTCCTATCCCAACACGAATTTAGAAGAGCGACTCGCATTCACTTCTTTAACAAATTCCTAGGCGAGACATCTAATTAGAAGCAAAACTGTTTCCTCTTTAACCCAAAACACTTCTTTCTATCTCTAGGCTATTTTCCAATTTCGGAGCGTGAAATCTCTTCTGGCCACCTCCCGCTTTCAACCATTCGCTACTTACTCTCAAACTCTAATAAGGTTTCACCGATTACATTTCTATTCTCGTTTTCATTCTACCGCATTCAAATATTGATTGCTATGCCACAATCTGCTTTAATAAATCTATTATTTTTGTTTCAGCAAACAATTGGAAACTCAAAAAGCCTACTGGACCATCTAGCATTCATCGGATGCTGGTTTCCCATGTTTCCACCAGCCGCAACCTCGCTCGACTGAATTCAATGATCCCTGCACGCGACATCGGCGTACAGACTCTTCTATCTAGTCGATCCTTCCTAGTCCAATGGAATCTCCATTCAATCAGAAAGATCTATGACGAAGTTGATGAAACAACTTATCTTTCTCAATTCCCTCCTCCCCTATGATTTTATACTTCGCTAGTCAAAATTACATTCAACTTTACATATCCTACTTTTGATTTGTACCTCATCATTTCAATTGTTGAGCCTGTTGGACTTTATTGCCAAATAAATGTATTATTATTATTATTATTATTATTATTATTATTATTATTATTATTATTATTATTATTATTATTATTTATTATTATTATTATTATTATTATTATTATTATTATTATTATTATTATTATTATTATTATTGTTATTATCTTTTTATGTGAATGCATTCATACAATCGTGGCCAAAACGCAATGCATTCATTGGCTACAATTTTATAATTATTCATTGTATAATTAAGCTGACTATACCATGAAGCGAAAGCTGACCAATTGGTGAATTTGATTATGCATGTGGTAACAATTTCTTGCAAATGGACAAAGTTACACTTTTCCTGTTTTTTAACATTTCATATGTCACGGAACTCTTAGCAAATTTTTACTAGTATCCAGTTCTCCCAACTACTTTTGTCAATGTGTATATAACTATTCGTAGTTCTTGGACCGCAATATTTTTTAGACTCTCAATAAATGTGGATTAAATATAAAAGATCGATTAGCCATATTAGATATTGTATCATTATATAGCAATATACCAGTATGCGAATCAAATGGATATATAATACGTTTTCTAATTTATATTACAACAATACTGTATGGATGAAAATTGCCCGTAAGTCATATTATGGAAACAATGGACACTCGAATTTCTTCTCATTTATATATATAATTAGTGGGGTATTAAAACAATAGTCATTTTCAGTTCCGATAAAAAATATCCTCATGCTTTACATAAATAAAAACCATTAAGTTATCACAATTAGGCTAAAACTGCATGCGCGATTCTTCAACGCCATTAATTTTTCTGAAATACGGCAAAAAATCAATGTACGAAAATACCAAATAATCGAGAATCTTGCTACAGTCAAAGTCTGTGCTCAAAATGTCTTAAGCAAATTAGTCAGCGTACTCTAACTTAAGATTTGCTTCCATGTTGACCAAACTTAAATACATTGTAGGAGGTATTGTGGTTATTGTAAGATGTTTTGGGGAGTAGCTGTTTATTTAGCGATGCTATGCCATTCCTACATATGCCTGGTAGCGGTCGTCGGAGAAAATTACTTTCGTGCGCCGTGGTCATGATTAGAATCAGATCTCTTTCCAATGGGCGATGTGAGAAGGCTAAGTCGGATTATCATATATATTGTAAACAATGCTGCAAATTAAATTAAAATTTTGTTAGTCCAAAATTGACCGTGTCTGGATGACACCAAAATAATATTGTTAACACAAGTTAGTATGTAGGCACAAAGCAAGTCATTATAAACACAATAAATAAATACAAGATGTCTTAGCTAAACACTTGAGTGATTATATATAAATGGTTAGACACAAAATATATCCAGAATCTCTTAGCCGAACTGCTTGTTTTGGATATATGATTGAGAAATTCAGAAAATATTAATCCAGAATGTCTTAGCATATGTACTTTTAAATGCACAAAAGTGTTAAAACACACAAAATGTATATCCAGAATGACTTAGCTGAATTGTTCGTTTTCCGATAAATGACTGAAAAATACACAAAATATAAATCCGGAATGTCTTAGCAGAACAATTAGTAGTTATGTATAAAAGGTTTAAAACACACAAAATATATAAATCCTGGCTTTGAGCGTTAAATCACCGGCGTTTGACGCGCGGGTATCTACTATTATTAGACAAAACCCTATTAATTACAAATAAATTAGCGGTTGAAGAAATCTCAATTAAAACTGCTTGAAACTAACAGAGATTTTTTCTATAATTACAGTTGAGAGAATGATTGTCTAAACCCAGAATTCGTATATGTGACCCTATGGTAAACCGGATCTTATGAATTTAATAATCGTTGGGTTGTAATGCGGAACCGCGCGTTACATATACTTTCCCCGACAATGAAAATAAGTACACAATGAAGAGGGCTAACCTTACGGGAGTTGCCGTAACCAGTAAACACTGGTGTTGGCTCTGCTGACACTGACTCTGGTTCCTCTATATCTCGCGGTGGCGTGACGACGTCAGTTGGCTCTGTTTCTGGTGAGATATTGGGTCAGTGAAACTGTCTGGAGGCGAAAGTATCATCTCTTTTCCGCCTGATAGGACAATATTCTGGAACAGCGGGTCATATGGATCAACGTCGGTCGGGAATAATCTGTGCTTGGAGACAGCTTCAGCTTCAGAGATTATGTAATTCTGACGTCGAACTAGCACAGTTTAAGGACCAAGCTTTGGTGTGGCTAGAATCCGGTTATCCATTTCCTTGTGAACGAAAAACCATTTGCAGACATCAAAATCTTTGCGTTTGCTGACGTTTATCACAGATCGGTAGATTCCGAGCGATATATTGTAGGTAACTGCGAAGTGGAAACAGAAATGCCGGATCGTTCATCGTTATCGCAGTTACAGCAGAGCTTTACTCAGATAGTTCATGAGCAGCGGTAGGTATTCGCCGAATACCATTTCAGCGGAGATGCATTTGATCGACTCTCGAGGTCTTGTACGCATAGACAGGAGTACTTTTGTCGAAGCCGCAAATCAATTTTCTTCTGGGCTAGCCTTGAACTCCGCTTTGAGTTCCAGGTGTGGACTTTCGACAAAACCATTTGCTCTAGGATTACGAAGCGCGACCACAGTGTCTTGACACAATAATAGTAGTAGGTCAGCGAATTTTTCTCCGAGGAACTGTGCGCCACGATCGGTTGTCACTTCAGCTGGAGCACCAATACAAACGAACCAATTGAGCTATAAAGCATAATTGACAGCGTCTTGCTTCATGTCTGGCAGTGGTATGACGTCATACCATCGAGTGGTGCGATCCCGTATTGACATTAGGTAGCGTATAATGTTCACAGCAGGTAACGTTACCAGATCAACGTGTTTGTGCGTTAACTGTACTTTGGGTTCTTGGATGACCTGTGATGCCGTTTTGGTGTGTCTCGTCACTTTGCATCTCTCAAATTCTAGACATTAATTTGAGCACTTCTTGACGTCTCGCCGCATGCCAGTTCAAAAATAAGATCTGGATAAAATTTTCACTGAGGCTTCACAAGATGGATGGTTCATTCATTGGTAAACCTTGAAGATCTTGTGACGGAATTTTTAGGTATAAACGGCCATGAGCTCGCGCCAGTTATTTCACACTCCAGCAGAATTCTATTAAAATCGAGTTATTTCAGGCGTTTGACATCAAATGTACAAAGTGATAGTCCATCTTGCTGTGCTGCTCTGAATTCCTGGTTACTTATAGATGAAGGAGGCAGGCTGGAGTCACAAGGTTCTGCAGGACGTCTCAACGAGTCTAAGAACGCAATGGCTCAGTGTACGCCATTGATGGACTGTTGAATAACTGCGCCTGTAGGAACGCTAAATGCGTCTGTAATCAATTTAAAGAGTTCAGACCAATCGAATTAGATAAACATGTTTACTTTACATAAAGTGTAGCATCCTCGTAAGCCTGCAATTTGTCATCGTTGAGCTGAATTAGTTGTGATTTCTTGAGAAACGGCATTCTTGCACGAGTTATTTGTGAAGGGGTGCCAGAATCTTGGCAAGGCAAGGAAGTACGTGAAATCAAATAAAACAAAAGATGATCGGAGGGTAATGGTAATACCTGATTCTAAACTAAGTACGAAAATCAAAATGATAGCATCCAAATACAATATACGTACTATTTTAGAACAGACCCTTATCCTAGGCAGGAAACTTCCCGACCAAAAGGAGAAAATAGAACCATTAGACATCAGGAATATATGAAATTCCATGTAACGACTATAAACTCATGTATGTAGGTGAAACCATGCGTCTAATTAGGGTAAGAAGAGATGAACATAAAACCGCATGCAAGTATGGCCATGTTAATAGATCGGATCTTGCACGCCATACTGTAGAGACAGGACACTCAATTAATTGGGATGGCTGTAGACGTATATCAATTTGTGGCCGTAGCAGATTGACTAGATTGATTAGAGAATCCATAGAAATAAAATCGAGAAATGATATCATGAATGAAACAGCCGTAGAAAAATCACTAGGTCCTATTTGGAATACAGCATTAAATAATGGTAGGAAACGAAGATTGCACGAATCTGAATCAGAAACTCGCTCAATTAAAAGAATAAGAACACTGGATTGATATTAACTTATAGAGGTGGTGGGTGAGTAATTCAATATCTTCTAATTTATTATCTGATTGTCTTATAATTTCATCCTTGATTACTTGTTATCTTATTTCTTCTATTATCTATCGTTCTGTTGTTAGTTTAGCGCCCTTAACAAGCATTTATCTATACATAACGGGATGGTTTATTACTTTTTTAAATAGTATCTTGCCCCCTTCTCACCGGAATGCCACTCGTAATTACTTCATTTGGAAAGGTAGTTGTAAAATAAATCTGACGTGTGCATTTAAGAAGTTACAGTTATCATTTTAGTTTCACATGAATGACTGTTACACGTGCCTGTAATTACATGTAACAGATTAGTTCTCAGTTTTATGTAAACGCTCAGGCACAAATCCACAAACACGCTTATCTAGTGAATAATCAGATGTTGCCAAATCGCTGTAATTTTACTGGGTTGAGTGTACACATGCATTAACTAATTACTCCTCAAACCAAAGCAAACGAGAACACATACACACAGACATGACGTACGCTTATCGAGTGAGCTGTCAGTAATTGTCATTAAATCACTGTAATCTCATTTCGATGTGTGTATACATGCAGACATATACACAAACCAATTTAACATACACTTTCCTAGCATTTTTTAAATAAACGTTATGTTTAAGATATCTAACAACAAGTATAAATGAGTCAGTTTAAACTAATATTTCCACTTGACATACTGATTGTCAACTTAGTGGGTGATGTGTTTGCCATTGAAAAAGACCTCCGTAACCGGAGGTCGAAATATCTGGAAAAATCATGAAGACAGTGGATTCAAACATTTCGGTACCCAATCCGAAAATCAGGTAAAACATCAGATGTTGATGAGATACCTTGTAAAGATGGCTGTATCAGATATATATGTTAAACCATGCGTTTAGTAAAGGAACGTAGAGGGGAATATAAAACTGCATGCAAATATGGACGAAGTTATAGATCAGATCTAGCCAGGCACTCAATTGATACAGGTCATCAGATAAACTGCAGTGGCTGCAAACGAATTACATTATGTAACCGAAATAAATTAACCCTGTTGAATAGGGAATCAATTATATATAATAAGGAATGAACGACATGAATTTGATGTCTGTAGAAAAATCATTAGCCCAATAATTAATGAAGTCTTCTCAAATGAAAGGAGACGTAGATTTGATGAAGAAGAATTAATTATAAATCCTAATAAGATAACGCGGCTATGAATTTATGATACTAAACGGAACAGTTAGAAAGAGATATTTGGCTTTAATTGTAGTAATTCGTAGGCTTATGAGGGAATTTACATAGTTACTTATATGTTGATTTATATATATATATATATATATATATATATATATATATATATATATATATATATATATTAAATCACTTGACTTAAAATAATTGATTAAAAATAAATTAAATTGAATAAATGCCGGAAATACACAAAAAGTAATTGACAACCATTCCAACAATAATAATATTTAATATTGAATGCTGTTGAATGCTGATGAGATTTTTATTGCAATGTGGAAAATTCTTTGTTGCTGCAGCTCGTTGACACAGACATTACAGAGTTTATTGTTATGGAGCGTTAAAAAAAGCTCTCTTTTTCAAATATTTCGCCAGATAAAAGCGACAAGACCCAGTTGATATTTTTAGTATCAACCAAAAGGGGTTTCTAAATTTCAAATAATATCCATATCCTTTGTTTAATGGTGATGCTGTGATGCATATGTTTACTAAAGAAGACATATTTGTCTGATGAGTAAATTCGATGGCGCTATATAGTGTAACAAAACCTTACCCAATATCCAAATAAGCGGTGGATGAATCGTTTCGTAAAAACTTATGCTTATGTCACAAAACAAACGGCAAAAAAATAACCAAAATAATTTTAAAAGTTTTTCCTATCCGGGTTGGAAGTAATGTAGCGTAGCGTAGAATCTTCAGAAAGAAAAAACGGTGGCAGATTGCGTCAGTTGTGCAAAATAAGGCGAAAATTATTTTTACCATTGAAAAATGGTACGTTGCGTAATCTTGAGTATTTTCTCAAGCCCGTGTTAGGAAAATAGGAAATCAATAATTAATGCAAATAATACAGAACTGCATAATCTTACAAATTAATTTGGGAAATGGCGTATCATTCGCAAATAACCAGATGGTTTCGTTGTGTTGCCTAAAGCTGTGCACGTATCGTGGCAAACACTTAAAAGTACAGCTCCTAGTTTAACTGAAAACAACTTGAAGCGCTTTTAAATTTGACTCAATCACTATAGACTGTAAATAGCTTCATATTCTAAAAATGCGCTGCACAAGGACATTATTTATTATTGGTCGATACCTGTTTTTTATTAAATTGAATCCAAAATTTCTCGTAGATTACAATTTGGTTCAATTTGTATACGATAATAATTATTCTGTTAAAAGGACATACTTTATATGTTTAACGATTTCTAATAAATTGAACACTTTAATGATGGTGTTCCCGATTTAATTGACAAAAATGCAACGAATATATGTGCATAGGAAACGCAAATCTAAATAAAATTATTTTTATTCAAAGGAATCTTTCATCATTACGTTTCATTTTTATTGCATTTGCATAATTTTTGTTGGAATAATAATCGCATTTAATAACAAAGTGGATCAAGACAATTTATTTTGAAAATACTAACATTCACTTAAAATTATTTTCTTTATATAGATCTTGGGTTTTTTTATTATAAGCGTGTAAAGCATTCTGAATTGCAGATTTACATCTAATTTCTGTTTGTGCTGATTTTTATGTCTAAATAAAAATGTTTGTGTCTCGATGCAGGCGTATGTTTAATTATCGGTGAAGCGCAGGGTTACGTCTGAGATATTGTCATTCTACGAACTGTTTTGGTGGAAGTTTTGTATAATTAAGCCTAACTCTTGTTGTTCTTTATAAGTATTTGCATACGCTTGTAATAATTTTTCGAATTTTGTGTTGTGTAGAATTTACAAATTGATCACATTGGTTTGGTGCACCATTGCAAAAATATGATCAGTAATAGCACATTTTTCTGCAGACGAGAAGCCTTTTTTTAAATTTCGCTGTGAATATTGCTGGGCTGTGTTGATCTAATTCTTCTTTTTGCACCCATTATGTACGCTACAGCAATAACATGAATTTTTGTGGACAATTAATGTTTTGGAAGAATTGGCAATTTAACTTTGGCATATGACGTCATCATTTTCTTTGTGCTGAATTCGATGTTACCATTTACACCAAAAAAGTCTATTTTGTATTTCTATTGAAACGCTGGGCAGTTGTTGAAGCCGGCAAGATGCCTCAAAATAGTAAGCTTAGAAATATCTATTTGACAGTTTCCTAAGTAAAACGAATCTGACTTTGTCTGATATTGATATATGTGAACCGCTCCTGGTAGTTATACATTCGCACAATATTCCTCAGGTGGTGTAATTCTTGCTCGATCTTAGGTTCAGAGCAGATCACCCTGAATCGATATGCATGGTTGTTAGCTAGGTTGCTGTATTGAAATTTTACCACTTTGCTGATGTAAAGAATGTATTTCCAAATGAAAACAGACTTTCTATGTATTGCCGATGTCAAATAACTATTTAAATTCTCGAGTGTCGTGGATGTCCAAATGGGAAAATTTTTGTCTTTCCTCTTTTCGGGATTGAATGTGAGATCTGGTTTTGCGTCTTTTGCTTGTTTGAGCAATTTTAATGGTTCAGATGCGTCCGAAATTACGTATAGTATATAATTTACATATTTGATTTGTGTTTCCACTTGCCAATGCTATATTTTTGGTGCGTTTGTTCAAAGCAATGCTGCTAGTATATGTGCAATGGAGCTTCATATGGCTACACGAATGCACTCACGGTATAATTACTTTCAGATGTAAATTGCACGTTCTTGTGCATACTAAAATGATGTCCATGAACTTTATTTGTGTCTATTCTATAATATTGAACCCTAATTTTAACCAGGTCGTACAAATCGTCGTTATATCTTCAGATATATTATCAAAAATCTGGATGAAAAACCACCAAAACCATTTTCATATATAGAAGTTTTTCTTATTTAGTTCATCACCTAGCTTGAAGGAGTCCTTAATGGTGTACTACTTTGGGATGTTCTGCACTAATTCATGCCGTTTACTATACTATTTTCTATTTTTTTTCAATTAGCAGGTATGTAAACTTCCAATTCTACAGGGCGTCGTTATTTTGTTTCAAAGAATTTTTTTCATTTACTGAAATATTGGTTTTAGAACACGGTTTTCAATTGATTTTTCATCCATTGTTGTCAAATGGCGCTCCTGCTGCGCGTGATTGACCAGGAAGTACAAAAACTTCCATTAAGATCACTACATTAAGGCCATAATTTTTTTCGAATAAATTGTTATAAATCATGATTGAGACAATATTTTTTCACTATATATCATCAGGCAAGTATTTCAATTTAACAAATTTCATTTACATCACACAATTGTGGTGATACTTCATGTAAATATACCCTCCAACTAATTTCAGTTTACTTTAAAGTGATTTTTGTTATTAAATATTTATACAAGTTATTGCATAAAATTTACATTTATTTTTCACTCTAATAAATGTGCCTGTCGTTTATTCCAGGAATATGTGTCCATCGACCAGAAAATACTGCGTAAATTTATTGCAAATTAATTTTTTTTTGACTTTATTGTCCTATCCATATTTTCCAAAATTACCCTATTGCGGAATAACCAAATTAGTTAGATCTTTAATTTTTAACAATGTCATAAAAATTCTAAAATACTTATATCGTTCGTTATCCATTACATTGAAGAAACTTTACATAATTATGCATTGAAAAATCATGTTATTAAAAGTGGTGTTAAGATGTAACCTGCCTGTGATGAAATCTATGGCGGAAAACAAGGAGCCTGTTTATGAATTACTCTAAGGCTTAAGTTTAAATTCCGCGTTACAAAGATTACCTATCACAAAAATTATGACAATGCGGTGTAAAATAAATTATACGAATTAAAACTCTTGTAAATTACGTGAAAAATAATGTGTCATAGTTATGTTCATAAATATGGATTGTGGTAACACAATAGTGAACATTAAAACTAAATATTTAATAATGTAAAGCATTTTGATAAATAAGACTGTTTTTTCTTTAACATAACTAATAAAATACATGCCGATCTATATTATAATGAAAAATATTCCAGCAATCATATTCATAAAATCTGTGACACTGTTGAGGCCCTTCGTTCACTACCATAAGGGAGCTTCTGTGAGGCCAGGCAGACGTAACACACATATGCAGTATGATCATCTAATTTCAATCAAATAGATCCCTCACAATTATAATTTAAACCAAATTTCTCCAGTCCAACTGAAAATTGCTCTACATCCTCAATATATACTAAACCAGCCCTAATATTATAATAAGATTTCTTGCAATCTATATTATAACAATAAATTAGTTGAATTAAATACACTGATATCCGCAGATCACATATCGTTACGTTGGTGACCTTCAAAAAATATCCAAGTCAATAAACCTAAAGCATATTTCAGATCCTTCCCAATAATATGCATTATGATCGATGGTTGGATGCAAATTTCAATACTTTATTTACAAAGGGTATTCAGATAGAAACATGCAGCAAAGAATGCATACATCTGAATTACTCAAAAAAATTCTCTTTTAAACATTCACCAAAGCAAGTCAAAATCTTCGACAATATGAACAGAAGAAACTTCCAGAAAAGTTTGAACTTTTTTGAAAACACAATATTGTTTTATGAAACTAGCGATAACATCAAATGTACAAAAATAAAATTCGATTTATTTGTATATGAGGAGTTAATTGGTGACCACCAAATTAATTAACCTCCACAACACATGACAAATATTATATAAAAATGCTTGATTTGACAAATTATATATTATTGCTCCATTTATGTTGCATAACATCTTCGAGATAAAAGTTGCGGTCCTTCAAAATTTATTGACATGGCGGGAAGATTAAAACAACGCTACCAGGAATATATTTTCAAACTTAGAATCTGACGTGGGTATACACGCAGAAAAATTAGACCTAACTGAAACAAATGATAATTTAAGCGCAAAAATAACCAAAGCGCAACAAATGAAAATTAACAAAATGAAAATAGATTTTTAGCAACTGGTAGAACTGGCAGAAATAACGCCATGTGGCAGTAAAAAACTGAGAATTATATAGGGAAAAATATGCAATCCATCCATTAGAATAGTTCATCCTTATTGGGAACTCATCATGTACTGGCCAGAATTTGCCGCTGACAGGGCTCCAATCTGGGAACGTCTTCTTCGGAATCTAGTGCACAAACTACTAAGGCATCTTGCCGAACACTACACAACACACGTTTTCCAGTTATATATTAAATTGTAACACGCGGCTCCGCGTTACAACCGAACGATGTTCAATTTTGACAAATATATTACTATTTAAGGTCAAATAATCTAACTCTGTTTTTACACAATATTTCTCGTAACTGTGATTTTAGCAACAATCTCTGTTAGTTTCAAGCAGTTTTAATTGAGATTTCTTGAACTGCAAATTTAATTTAATTAATAGGGTTCTGTTTAATAAATATAGACACCCGCGCGCAATACTCAGGTAACATACGGTGGATTATAGTGCCTATGTAGATTTAGTGACTTTCTTTGCATTAGTCTCAGTTCACATTATTACAAAAGGTTTTTATATGATTCCACGCATCAGGACATCAGATGTTCCTCAATCACATTCACAAAATTCTATAGTTCAATGGAATATTATAATTGAAACATGCAAAACTTAGCAAGCAGTGGAATAATTATTTGTGATGTGTTTTCAAGAGCTGTTTTTACACGATTTTTATCCATCAATTATCAGTGACAATATTACCAGTGACTTTAAACTAAATTGCTAATCAATCTGGATTTATATCATCATATATTTCAATTATTTACATGTGTCACCACGATTCAGACGTTTGTGTTCCTGATAATTACTTGTGTATAAGACATTCAATTGTGTTGACAATATATCATTTTGTTGCTCTCTAGAGCACGGTCCGTTTTGTTTAACTGTGAATTGATTCATGCTTAGCTACACCACTTAAAACGGATGAGTTTCTTACTTCAGCCTTTGGAAAATGTCAGGGACTGATCATGGAACGGGTGGGGATACAACCATTACTAAATAGACAGCTACCCCGCAAAAGCTATTACTATAACTACAAAACATCCTGCAAATTAATGTAATTTGGTTAGTCTAATTTTTCCTTCAGGTAGAGCACATTGGCATCTATTTAGACCCAAAGTTCCAACTAACCATCCAAAATCTGTCATTACTGAACAGACACCACACTAAATGGGGAAGTGGTATTGAAATGAACATTTATATAATTAAACGAAAATTGGTTGTGCGGGCGGTGATGACAATTACTATAATCAAGGTTGCGGTCTTGATATAATCAATTAGTGATTATGGCAAATTTAAGGCAGGTCAATAATCTTTCATGTCCAGATACTTCATCCAAATTTATGAGATCAATGATAGTGTCGAATACATTGGCACGATTCTGGAAAAATTTGTGTTCAAGGCAGGGTGTAAAATGCCACTAAAATAGAAAAAAATCAATAATTTCCTCGGCATGTCAGAATATCTTATCAGATTTTATTTTCATAATGAAACTAAAGGTTAAAATGGACTAGTTTTGTTTGTCAATTAAAATTTAATTACATCCACATAAAGAATTTTCACATTTGTCATTTAACCGATAAAATCGAGTGTTATAACAAAGAAATGAGTTTAAGTTCTTTCTTGAAACGGTTTGCTATCTATTGGAAAAATAATATAAGTGTTTGTCGTCTTTGCACTATGAGATGAAATCTATGACCTATTGTTATGTGCATATATATGAGTTCATATTTCGATCTTTGAATTTCATATATTCCTGATGTTAATAAAGCTTCACTTTTCTCTGTTAGGAAAAGTAAATTAATTCCTAATGGAAGAAACTATTTTACATAGTTCATATATAGTATTTTGATGTTACCCATTTATATTCCATATCGAGCTTTCAATGAAAATGGATTTGATACCCGAGTACGTATTCCCCTTCTTATAGACGCAGTATTATTTTTTACCATATATTAATAATAATATTCTACAGAAATGCCAATCCTGCGTTAATAGTAATTTAAATCACTAAATTATGTTTTATATAATTAAACAATTTACTGTACCCATGATCCTAAATAATGAACGTCTCTCAAGTATCGTACATGCAGTTTTGTTTTTGGTACTGTGGCATGCAATATGTTTTAAATTATATAAAAAGGATCATATGTTCTATTGAAACTCCCAATGGTTCTTTTAGAAGACACTTCTAAATTTATTGTAAAAATAGAAGACAATCGCGTGTTCAATATGCCCATAAGATAAATTGCCTGACATTTGACATCATTTCACTATTGCCGAATGATCAATAGGAGAACGCGAAAATGTCATTCTGATCTGGGAAATGGTATATTGATGTAAAATGACGCAATTTCTCAGCAGTCCAACCCATCGTTTATATTTAATCCACATTTATCAATAATCCCAAAAAATCTTATGAATTCATAGATTTGTCGTCCAAGAAATACGAATATGACTAAATGTATATTGATAAAATCAGTTAATCATTGGGCCTGCTCAACGTTAGCAATAATGTGCAAAGTGAATCTTGATATCTAAATTTTTTATACAGAAAAAACGCAACTTTATCTTTATGCAAAAAATAGTTAACGCTTTCGTGTACCAACTCAACTGTTTGTCAGCTTTTCATTTAATAATGTAAAAGGATACAACAAGTACTGAATATCGCAAAAATTTATAGTTCAATGTGTGTTATGATTATGAGCTCTGCCAACAGTAAAAATGAAGGCATTTGAAAGAAAATATATCACATCGATTAATAACTCTCTATTTCAATTGCGATAAGCGTATGCATTGCAAATTTTTGGGTAAATTGACATTCCAATTAGTAATATCGAAACTGCAATATGCCTGTCGGATTAATCTTGAGACAACATAGCACTGCCTTTAGCATGCAAATTATGCGTTCCACAAGATTGTTACTCTTAGGATTTGGACATTTGATGTTATTGCTAGTTTCAGAAAACAATAATGCGTTTTCAAAATTTGTTGAAATTTTTCTGAAAGTTTCTTCTGTTCATATTGTCGAAGTTTTGACTTTCTTTCATGAATGTTTATAAGAGAGTTTTTCTGAGTAATTCAGTTGCATGCATGCTTTGCTGCATGTTTCTACCTGAATACCCTTTGTAAATAATGTATTGAAATTTGCATCCAACCATCGTTCTTAATGTATATTATTGGGAAGGATCTCAAATTTGCTTCAGGTAATTGACGTGGATATTTGTTTTAAGGTCACCACCGTACCGTTCTGTGATCTGCGGATATTAGTGTATTTGAGTCAACTAATTTATTGTTATAATATATATTGCAAGAAATCTTATTATAATATTAGGGCTTGTTTAGTAATTATTGAGGATGTAAAGCAATTAGCATTTGGATTTGAGAAATTTAGTTTAAATTATAATTGTGGGGGATCTAGTTGTTCGAAATTAGATTATCATACTGCTTATATGGCTTACGTGGGCCTGGCATCACAGAAGCTCCCTTATGATAGTGACCAAATGGCCTCTACAGTATCACGGATTTTATGAATTTGATCGCTAGTATATTTTTCATTATACTATAGATCGGTATGGTTTTTTTTATTAATTATGTTAAAGTAAAAACAGGCTTATTTATCAATATGCTCTACATTATTAAATATTTGGTTTTAATGTTCACTGTTGGGTTACCACAATCCATCTTTATAAACATAACTATGACACTTTATTTTTCACATAATTATCGAGAGTTTGACTTCGTATAATTTATTTTACACCGCATTGTCATAATTTTTGTGATAGGTAATCTTTGTAACGCGGAATTTAAACTTAAGCCTTTGAGTAATTCATAAACAGGCTCCTTGTTTTCCGCCAGAGATTTCATCACACGCAGGTTACATATTAAAACCACTTTTAATTAGTCGATTTGTCAAGGCATAATAATGTAAAGGTTCTTCAATGTAATCGACAACGAACGATAAAATTTTTTATGACATTATTAAATATTAGAGATATTATTAATTTGGTTATTCTACAATAGGGTATTTTGGAAAAAAATGGATATTACAGTAAAGTCCAAAAATAATTAGTTTTCAATAAATTTACGCAGTATTTTCTGGTCGATGGAAACATATTCCTGGAGTAAACGACTGGTACATTTATTGGAATTAAAAAATAAATGCAAATTTTATGCAATAATTTGTATAAATATTTAATATCAAAAATCTCTTTAAAGGAATCTGCATTTAATAAGCGAGTATATTTGCACGGAGAAGCACCAGTATTTTATATATACTGGCATATGTAAGTAATAAATTGGTTAGGTGCTTATATCAAGGCGATACTCTTGATTATAATAATTGTTATAACTGCTTGCGCAACCAATATTCGTTTAATCATATAAATGTTCATTTCAATACCACTTACAAATGTACTTTTTTGTATGTTCTGTAGTGACAGATTGAGGATGATTTGTTAGATCTTTTGGTCTAAATTAAAGCGATCTGAGCTCCACCTAGAGGAAATTCGGATTAACAAATTTAAATTTGTTAGGATAAAACTGAAAATTACGTGTAGTTTAATGTACGGCTGGGTGGCTCAGAGGTTAAAGATCCAGATTCTGAAGCAGAAATGCCGGGTTTGAGCCACGTCCGCAGCCTTTTCTGGGCAGTAAATGATGAGTTCCCAATAAGGACGAAACCGCTCTGCTGCATGAATTGCATATTCTACACCATACATTTCTGAGTTTATACTGACATATTTAATTAATTAATTTGTCAGTTGCTTACATTGATTAATTGTATTCTGTGCTCATCGATTCGTCAAAATGTGAGGACGTGCGCCTGTCGGGACTTGCTTAATTTATAATTGCGTGCAATGTTGTCGTTTTCTTTAAATTAAATGATTTACTGGTTTGTCGTTCCTCTGTACAGAATAGAGATGCATGATGAAAAGTGGGGGGTAAAATATGATGGACAGGTGAAAATCACGACAAGAGTTCAATCATCGGGATCACAGACTTGGCTAAATTCTTCTTAATTATCGAACCGCCTGAATTGTTAAATTTTCTTTTTTGGGACAGAAAATAGAAGAAGAATAGTAGTGGATTAATTATCAGACAAATCAATTTGAAATACCTATGATATTCTTGTTTAACAATAGGTTCCTGGTACGTGCAATTAAAAGGATAATAGCTTAGATTCCAAGGGATTATTTTGCTTTACCGATTAAAATTCTCATGTGTATTTATAAAAGAATTTACAAATAAATATTCTCGATTTAATTATTTTTTGATTAAAATGGCATCATTCCTAAGTTTAGATTCTCCACATTGAATCCAATTTTGTTGCGCTAAGCTAACGATTTTATAAACGTAGTTACGCGGGATGTTACTCTACGAAATCACAGCACACGCAACGTCTTCCTCTGGTCTCCGCACTCCCTACTTTTTAAGGATGACCTGGCGTCAGATTTAATCAGTCAATTGGGAGAAAACATCCATCATCTCAAAGAGGTCTCCTCCGGCAAAGGTCGTGCTTTTTTGGTTTATTCCCACAAAAGGCTGTCCAAAGACGAACAAAGTCAAATGAAATCTCGATCACCCTTTATATCGACAGGCAAAGTCAAATTATAGCGCAATTCCACTTTACTACAAAAAACTGCAGAACAAGCGCTGACCTCTCCGCCGGGCACCATCTGAAGTTAAATATCCCTGTCCTGGCTGGAGCAATCCAAACAAACGCCGGTCATTTTACGGGGGTATCCTTGGTTTTGCTCCTCTCTCTGGATCCATCAGATTAATTACCACTCGATTTCAAGGGCACCCCTTGACCACTAGCTTAAGCAGCGAGACCATTTCCACCTAACTAGCGCCATATAAAGACCTCCAACAACGGTCATTCTCCTCCATTATCGAAGACCAATTACAAATCCTTAAGTCAAGTCTTTATCACGACCGATGATGAAGTCCTGAAACCCACAAAAAGAAAGACCTTCACCACCACGCGTGCCATCGAATCTTCACCCACAACTTCCTCCTCCAAACTCACTGATACCAAACAGAACAACCGTGATTTTGCCCCCGTTCAGATTTTGCCCCATTCACCCCACATCCCTTGTACCAAGAAACCCATCGCCTCCGTCCTGTTTTCAAATCCTCCAACAAACACACTCGTCTAAAAAGGCGAAATTATGGAAACCCATATCAATACTGACCACTCCATTCTTGTCAACAAGCGGTCAGTTACACTTAGCTGCCCGAGGTCTTGCCCCGGGCGTCAGCGGAATGCACCTACCTGCTTCCTCTCCCCGGGCTAGCGGATTCCTTTCGGCAATTCTTATCAATTGTAGATCGCTTTCGCCACAAATTTTTATCGTTTAACGAGCTCGAAATGTGCATTCTGGTTCAATCATTTCTGTCCTCAACCGTTTATTGCGATGATCATTTCCTCACCAATGGCTAAGTTTTCCTTTCAATTGACAGAATGGCTGATCGTGCGGGTGGTCTGTCTGCTTTTGACCGTTAATCTGTCATGCCCAATTGCCTGTCTACATCTATCTCGCTAGGTCTAGAATTGTTTTCTTCAAACTTCCTCTGGCCAACTGACATAATAAAACTACGGAAACTCACCCGTTGATTCGACTCTTCGCTGACAACCTCCTTAGTCCATTTGTGCAATTCCCTACACGAGAGAACAACCGGCTTGATTATGTCCTCTATAACAAAGACGTGGCCAATATACAGTCTCGAGAGATCATCCCTCATCTCGACCACTGTCAGGTATCTTTCCTTATTCCTCTTTTATTCTCTATTCCTAAAGAGAGCATTCAGACGTTTAGGCGATTTGCCAATTGAGAAGAGTTTTGTCGACGCTGTGACGCAGTTAATTGGAGTGATCTTATCCTTCCAGACGACCTCTCCTCGTGTTTTTCCAATGTCTATAACATCTTATTATCCCACTTTACTTCTGCCAAATCTATTCAACAATATCACTCGATGAACAAGTTTAACACCTTGTTTAAAGCACGCGACATCCTTGCACGCAATTGGTCCCATATTATTCAAGCTAACACTCGCTCAAGTGCAGGTTTAAGACAATCTATTCAAGTTGTTCAAGTATGCAGATGATATGGTAGTTTTATTCAGCATCTCCAAAGCATCAAACTCCTCCCTACCACTTATCACTCAGCTTTTATCGTCGTTACACTCGCAGCTTAGCAGAGTCTGTCTTAAAATGAACCCCGGTAAGACTCGTTTGATGAAACTTAGCTCTGACCCTTTCTGTTCTCTCACAGATACAAGTTTACCACTTGATATTGAATTAATTGACTCGGCTAAGCACCTTAGTATCTCTTATTCTAAATAGCGAGACTTCTCCCCACATCTTCAACATACTACGTCTAAACTATTAAATTGGGTTAGTATAATATGATTCATGACTAATAATCCCACACTCTACCTTACATTGGTTAAGGTCTATGTCCTACCTCTCATATCATACGCTAGCGAATTTTATTTCCCCCACCCCACTCTAGCTTTCTCGTACGCCATAGAACAGATTTCTTCCATCTTTTTAAAGCGAGACTTCCCTTACAGCCAGAATTATCGGGAATGCCTACATCTGGCTAACCTTCTTCCGCTATGGTTCACACGTCACTTACGAGTCATTTCTTCCGTTCATAAGATCAGAGCAAGCCAATCACTATCAAACTTCGCTCACCACAGTCACTACTTTGCCACACGCCATAACAACTCCTCAATCCTAACTAACCACACATCCCTTATATGTTATAAAATCTGCTTCATTTCCAAAGCCAAAAGTGAACTCATTGCTCTTCCCGCGGAAATAAAGCTCCTATCCCAACACGAATTTAGAAGAGCGACTCGCATTCACTTCTTTAACAAATTCCTAGGCGAGACATCTGATTAGAAGCAAAACTGTTTCCTCTTTAACCCAAAACACTTATTTCTATCTCTAGGCTATTTTCCAATTTCGGAGCGTGAAATCTCTTCTGGCCACCTCCCGCTTTCAACCATTCGCTACTTACTCTCAAACTCTAATAAGGTTTCACCGATTACATTTCTATTCTCGTTTTCATTCTACCGCATTCAAATATTGATTGCTATGCCACAATCTGCTTTAATAAATCTATTCTTTTTGTTTCAGCAAACAATCGGAAACTCAAAAAGCCTACTGGACCATCTAGCATTCATCGGACGCTTGTTCTTTCACGCTTTCCATCAGTCGTAAACCAGCTCAACTGAAGTCAATGATCCATGCACGCGACACTGGCGTGCAGACCCTTCTATCTAGTCGATCCTTCCTAGTCAAATGGAATCTCCATTCCATCAGAACGATCTATTACGAAGTTGACGAAAGGACTTTTCTTTCTCAACTCCCTCCTCTCCTATGATTATATACTTTGTTAGTCACTTTTACATTCAACGTTACATATCCTACTTTTGATTTGTACCTCATCATTTCAATTGTTGGCCCTCTTGTTCTTCGCTGCTTAATAATTTTAAATATTATTATTATTTATTATTATTATTATTATTATTATTATTATTATTATTATTATTATTATTATTATTATTTTATTATTATTATTATTATTATTATTATTATTATTATTATTATTATTATTATTATTATTATTATTATTATTATTATTATTATTATTATTATTATTATTATTATTATATTATTATTGTTATTATCTTTTTATGTGAATGCATTCATACAATCGTGGCCAAAACGCAATGCATTCATTGGCTACAATTTTATAATTATTCATTGTATAATTAAGCTGACTATACCATGAAGCGAAAGCTGACCAATTGGTGAATTTGATTATGCATGTGGTAACAATTTCTTGCAAATGGACAAAGTTACACTTTTCCTGTTTTTTAACATTTCATATGTCAAGGAACTCTTAGCAAATTTTTACTAGTATCCAGTTCTCCCAACTACTTTTGTCAATGTGTATATAACTATTCGTAGTTCTTGGACCGCAATATTTTTTAGACTCTCAATAAATGTGGATTAAATATAAAAGATCGATTAGCCATATTAGATATTGTATCATTATATAGCAATATACCAGTATGCGAATCAAATGGATATATAATACGTTTTCTAATTTATATTACAACAATACTGTATGGATGAAAAATGCCCGTAAGTCATATTATGGAAACAATGGACACTCGAATTTCTTCTCATTTTTATATATAATTAGTGGGGTATTAAAACAATAGTCATTTTCAGTTCCGATAAAAAATATCCTCATGATTTACATGAATAAAAACCATTAAGTTATCACAATTAGGCTAAAACTGCATGCGCGATTCTTCAACGCCATTAATTTTTCTGAAATACGGCAAAAAATCAATGTACGAAAATACCAAATAATCGAGAATCTTGCTACAGTCAAAGTCTGTGCTCAAAATGTCTTAAGCAAATTAGTCAGCGTACTCTAACTTAAGATTTGCTTCCATGTTGACCAAACTTAAATACATTGTAGGAGGTATTGTGGTTATTGTAAGATGTTTTGGGGAGTAGCTGTTTATTTAGCGATGCTATGCCATTCCTACATATGCCTGGTAGCGGTCGACGGAGAAAATTACTTTCGTGCGCCGTGGTCATGATTAGAATCAGATCTCTTTCCAATTGGCGATGTGAGGAGGCTAAGTCGGATTATCATATGTATATTGTAAACAATGCTGCAAATATATATATATATATATATATATATATATATATATATATATATATATATATATATATAACGTATAAACAGCATATATGTATAATGAAAACAATTGGTTTTATATCCATACATGTAAAGTTCTACACACAATACTATATATTACGTATATAAAAATCAATCTATCAGTAACCATGCGAGTTCCTTTCACATCTTATACAATAATCTAAATATTTTTCACATATGTAATACAAGTATCTAAATAAACACAAAAGCAGCGACGGGAGTTAACCTCACATCTCTCATACAAGTATAGAATTATTCATATATACGTCTCTGCACAATATATATATATATATATATATATATATATATATATATATATATGTGTGTGTGTGTGTGTAAAAATGAATATATAAATAACTATGTAAGTTCCCTGAAAAGTTTACGATTTACTACAGTTTTAGCCAAATTACCTCTTTCTAATTGTTCCGTTTACTATCTCAAATTCATAGTCGCGGTCTTCTATTTTAATTTACTATTAATTCTCGTTCATTCAATCTAGCATCATTCCATTCGAGGTGGCTGTGGTTCTCCTACAGATATCACATTAATGACGATCATTCCTAGTGTTTCAATTGCTTCATTAATACAGCTGGTTAATCTATTTCGGTTACATAATGCAATTTGTTTACAGCCATGGCTGTTTACCTGATGACCTCTCATTATTGAGTGCCTGGCAAGATCTAATATATGACTATGTCTATATATTCATGCAGTTTTATGTTCCCTTCTACGTACCTTTACAGAACGCATGGTTTTAAATATATACCAGATAGTACCAACTTTACAAGGTATCTCATAACCATCTGATGTGTTAAGGTGTTTTATTTTATCCTTTAGATTCAGTAGTTCACTGCTATTTTAACTGAATGACTTAACACTGTTCTCATGTTGTATTTTGTTGCTTATATCCTAATTTTTCTAATTTATCTGGAATCTGGTATAACCAGGGTGCAGTGCTTATCTTCATTTTGCTATTCGAAATCTCTTACATGATTTTCTTGGTTTATTTTTCCATTAAATCACCGTAGCGTCTTCTTTATGGTTTTGTAAACTACTTTTGCCTGATAGCCATTTATCATAGTTTTGTAAATTAACTTTGCCTGATAGCCATTTATCATGAATATTTCTTTCAATTCTATCAGTTCTTTGCCGCTATATTAAAAATCAACTATTTCACAACCTATTATTTTCTTTGAATATAGAATGCAAATTATTCATCACAAATGGGTGATTAGAAAAGTAATTTAGGAGGACACCGGAATATGTATCTCTCAAGTAAATAGCTTTTTCTAATATCTTACCCATTTGTTTTGATTCTACAAGCATAAATGACATTTCTTAGTTT
>JAQBSW010007834.1:0-38100 GCA_029291075.1 Eudiplozoon nipponicum | reverse complement strand
TATTAGATATTGCGTACCTAGTAGAAAATTAGTTTGAATTGGACCGGAAAGATGAACCAAAGGCAGCATAAACGAAAGATATAATCTCATATACACACGCGATTCATTATTCGGAGCCAGTACTACGCCTTAAAACCACTATGTGTTTGGTCAAGCGATATCGGGCACCGGTACGGTTCAATCTCCTATACGGATATGAATTTAAGAAGTAATGAGGGTTAACTTCGACAATGCGACTTTATAGCCAAATCGCTATATATATATATATATATATATATAAAATGTTCCAAGCCTGTAACTGGTACCGAAATTATTATTTTTAAATGCAGAGTCAATACATGGTACTAACACAATGGATTTAAAGGTATGATAAATTTAATCAAAATTGATAATTTCAAAAACTTCCGAGCACCGATTATTCAAGCATTCCATACACTGATATCGATCAAGGTTAGAGTGTATGAATTTGCTGGACTGTTCAGAAGTTGTAATTCTCAATTATGGTGAAATTTAGCATATCTTGAAATCTTTGTGTTGATACTATGTATCGATCCGGCAACCATAGTGTTATTACTCTTTAAAAGCCCGATATATATATTAGATAGAGTGAGTTGGCTTTGGATTTTCATTGCCGAAGACTTTATATGAAGTTAACTCTATTGCTTCATAAATACACATCCGTATAGGAGATTTTACCGTCCAAATGTCCCAAATTCTTCACCAAAAGATATAGTGGGTATTGGGAATAATACCGTGTCCTACTAATATATATATATATATATATATATATATATATAATATATAATAATAATATATAGATATATAAGCAACAATGTAAGTTTCTTCAACTTATAATGAATATCGTTTTTCAGTCTAATATATATTTATTTATGAATGGATATCTATCAAAATCAATCTATTTATACACGTTTACAAGCCATATATATTTATGCACGTATAAATTGACATTTAAGCTGCAGTAGGAATTCTCAGCCTAAGGTGCATACGATCCAAAATGAATACAGTATATTAATCAATTACCTAATAATCTATTTATTTATGCTCACATTCCGTATAAATAAAGTTCTGTCGATATGTACGTGTACCTCCCTATATATTTAAGCATGCATAAATAAACACTGAAGAAAAAATGTGAGTTTATTCAGCTAAAGTGAATTTTATTCAAACATTTTTCAAAGGGCAGTACAAGTGTGGAAGGCTTTAGATTTATGGCACCAATGAGAAGCCATTAATCAACGAGACTGACACGCTGTAAACATGGAATTGTAAATGAATCAAGATTTATCGACCTACAAGCGTCGTTTAGAGACCTGCAATTGTCAAGGCGGTAGTAAGATAAATTATATGTTGCAAAGAAGCACTTTCACTCCATATTATCAGGTATAGAATTGGAACAATAAAAAGAAAATAGTGTTGTTTAACTAGAAAAACGGTCAACAAAAATGGTACAATAAAAAATATTAATGCAGAAATTTCAAATAGAATACACGTTTATAAACACTGTTTCGCATGGAGTTAGAAAAGTCTTTAATTTAAATATCATGGTTTATTTTGTGTCGCAATGTTCACATGAAAATATGTTTAGTTAAAGATGTACGTCCAATTTTATCTTTCAGACACAGTAGGTATTTGCTCCGACAAGCATTAGTTACGTCTTGTACTCTATCCGTCTAAATAAGAATGTTCGAAGGTACGATTCCAACTTTAGATAACGTTGGATGCAGATTGCGATGGAATTTTGCCTTTTACTGTAGGAAAACTAAGTTTTTTGGCGGATATGATTAAAACGAAGTCAGCTTCAAAGTTTGTGAATTCTAACAGGGTACTCAATCTGTTCTTTATATGTTTATATGTTTTTGCATCTTCTTTGTGTAGTTGAATATAAATAGATTACTTATCTGCTGTTCAAGCATTCACAACAGGTTTTTTATATCACCTTTGGTAATTTTTATATATAAAAATGCAGTAGAAGATTGAATTCGCACTTTTCGAAGCATACACCGATTTGATATATATGAAATAAGAGAATTATTGCCTATATTCATATAACTAAACAGGTATATTGATGTAAAAACGTGGAACCAAGAAAACGCATTCAATTTTAATTAAGACTAGGTTTGCGAGCATGCTTATCTATTTGGAGGCTATCGGGAAAGCTTGACGTCCAGAACTGTTCAAAATAGAAAATTTGATTATCAACTGACTGTATCTTGGGGCCTTCCATGAAACATAAAAAAAGATATTTTGTAATATTTTTTTATATTTGAACCTTCGGGTCTAAAGTACTACTTTTGCACTATTTTGACCAAATTAACTATCTTATTTTATTCATTCAGTGTACCAGTTAATAAAATGGAGCGAAAACGCTATTGTACAATATATCATATTTAAGAATTTAATAAGATATAATATCCACATTTTTCATGGTTTAATGAGAAGGCAGCGGCGAATGTTAATGGTTCGCATGATTTAACAAAGTTATTTACATACAAAGTATCTAGACATATTACCAGTAGTACTAGTTTTTACGTAATATGGCCAAATATACTAACGTGATGTATGTATGATGTTTGCATGTATGTACGTATGTGTATATGTGTGTGTATGTATGCATGCATATATGTATTTATGTATATATGTTAGTATTTATGTATGTATGTATTTTATGCATGTATGTATTTATGTATGTATGTTAGAATTTATAGGTTTATGTAGGTATGTATGCACCTATATATATATATATATATATATATATTTATACTAGTGGACCAGGTGATGAGAAAGATCTATCGTAGCTGCATTCTTCTTTTTGATCTTTTAATGTACTAATGCACAAAGGGTCGTCGGTGGTGGCGTGAACAAGAGGAACCATGGCAAGTGTTAGCCTGTTGTCGAGAGATTGTTGCAGCTCTTCGTTGTCCCGACGGAGAAAAAAATTTTTTGTCAGATCTGCCAGTTTATCAAGATGGCAGTTGTAACGGTCTGCAACACTATGCCGCTCTTGGCAGAGACATTAAAGGCGCTGAATCAGTCAGTATGACGGACAGACAAGAGCCACAAGATGTTTACGGTGATGTTACAGATGTGGTAAGTCAATTTCACTAATACTTTTACTTTTTTCTAGCACTGATGTTGAAATATAATTGCTTAAATTTGTTATAGGTCGGGCTGGAAATCGTTATTGATATTAAAATTATAAATAATTGTATAAGCATTGCTGAATTTGATCGGTAGATTCTGCCAATAGCGATTAAACATTATTCTACGATTTAAAATATGATATAATATTTTGATAATTTGGCTAATCTTGGCTCGTATTCATATTTTATCGAATTGCTGACTGACAAGCCGTACTCAGTCGTATCAGCTGAGTCTAATTTTTGTATTTTCTCTATAACCGCACTCTTGTGCGACACTAATAATTTCAGACACTTACCTAAGGGCGATTCATAATCCATTGTGCAATCAATGATAAAATTTTGTTAATTAAACAGGAATAAATTTAGGTTTACTTTCACAAAACCTTTAAGTTGCAATGTTCTCTCATTCGAGAAAATAACCACCTGGTCGATCGGTTTTTGTCGAAAAACAAAGCAAGAATATTGAAGAAATTAGAAAAGGATATAAAACCTGGAGTTTTGTGATTTAATACCGACTGATATTGATAAACCTGTTCTTAACTTATGAAAAATGCCAATCGATCATCTAACAATGGATGCACTATCGACGGGCCGAAATTATGCAATACATCCTTCTAATAAATGCAATGTTAATATTGAGGCAGCATTTGAATTGCTATTCGAACAATCAGCTGGCTTGGAACCTACCAGTATTGATTATAAGAAACTGGTTCAAGGCTACATTTGTTCACCAGGCTTCACATTTGAAATCTTATAAATGCGTAGAACAGCATGCATTGACAAAGTAACATTTAAATGCGCTTAAAGATATCAGCAGAAATGCAGACATCAAAATACTACGCGCTGATAAAGGCAAGAGCGTAGTTATAATGGACAAATCTGACTACCTACATAAGATGGAAAACGTGTTGAATGACAATACAAAATTCACGCGTCTAGGAGATAAATCAGATGAAATAGACAAAGTGGAGCGCAAAATAATAAATGAAATTAAGATCTTGACACGGAAGCTCAAGCCAGTTGGATCATCTACACCAACAATGTACGAATTACCAAAACACATAAAAAAGGTTGGCTTAGGGCAGATTGCTTCTTTTAATCTACCATTAACCTCATTATTTAGTTATTCATACGATAAAGGTAGATTATCGTCTTTCTTATGCTCGGGTGTGATACTGATATTTTACGAGCTTTATTAAAATTTTTAAGGAGTGTTCGTGACTGTGATCTCTTTATAAGAACAAAAATATTGTTGTCCGCATAACGGTTGTATTGCGTATATTAACTTATGTCCCATTTTAATGATGTGCTTACAAGATGGCTCAGAAAAATCTCCGCCCACGCTAGAGTTATGGAGTACTCCTCTGCATCACAATCAAACTTCCATTAAAACGACAGTGCACATCTTTCATGCATAGCGAAATAATTTTGCGCAGATTATAATCTGGGACCGGGTATGGTGTGCATTTTAACAATTTCAGATATGAGACTTGATCAACTAAGATAGTCTCAAAGCAGTTTATATACTCTGGGTTTGGTGGTTCGATGTTCGCTGTTTGTTCAAATAGTAATTCAATTTCTGACTCATAATGAATTTCGCGTTTGTCTGCAGAATGAATTCCTTAATATTGGCCCATCGATAAAGCTTCTCCTTTTAGCTGATTGATTTATATTTGTTATTGGTTAAACAAAAATTTACCAAAATTTATCCTTATTAAATCAAACAAAACTTAAGGTTTTATATAATTTACTAATTCATTTAATATTTATGTTTTGTCATTCCTACAAATAGCTGACAAAAATGTCACAAATCGAATTCTTGCAAGAAGTATGAGCTCGTATAATACACAAGATACAAACCCGATTCTTGCCCACTAGATCGCTTCATCTTTATTTAATTAGTCAATTCTGGATAAATCTGTAGTTTATACTTTTAAAACCTGCGAAAGAAATTTACAGGGAAATATAACTACTTCATATATTTATGATAACGCTCTTCCAACAATAGCGGCCTTTGCGCTCTTCTTGGTATCTGCACTAGATCATCTGGTCTCATTAATTGATTCTTTTGGAATGGGATCGTTCATCATTTTCATGGTACTATTCCCGTGCCCAAAGATAAAAAGGAAATTTCTAACATAAAAGAACCGTTTATTTTATCTTTTCACATGGGAAATGTATTAGGGATTTTGTTAAATCTTGTTTTCCAAAAAGTGGTTGATTTTGGTAATTGAGGCGGTTGTATGAGACTCGTACTGGCGTAGTGTGTTTTCAGGATATTGAAATATCCTATTATCTTTCTTCAATATCTTTGATTTAGTACCATCTAAAGATTATTTTATATTTACATATTCCTTGTGTTGATACTTTTTACAGTGTTTTAATACCATATTTAGTGTTTAAATGGTCTAACTTCGTACCGTGAACATTTTCTATCCGTCCCTCTTTATTATTAATTGACACAAATATTGCTTTAATATGCAAATATCCGACAGACCGCACCAGTTATATTTCTCAAATTCCTTGATCAATTATTTAACGAGTTAGGGGCACAATGCCGATGACAATTGTCAAGTTACCTGTAAGTACAAAAGCCCTACATGTTTTGTTTATACTCACTATTTTTTCACCTAGTCCTATTTATTATTGATTTTTTTTGTTTTGTTTCTACTTGTATTTCACCTGCAGTCATATTCACTTTTGGTCTAAACTAACATAATTGATAAATTATTCTTAGCTCTCGAGATTTCGTACGTTGAAGTCCGCAGGCTCATATTTGCTGTGTCTGCCCTGATAGTATAATATTTGGTCGTTATTGGAGCACAATGCCCTCTGTTCATATGATATCTTCATTGCAATATACTACGCAAAACAGAATTTTAGCGTCGAATGCGTAGTTTTGGCGTCAGAGTCTGCGAATTTAATATTATTGGTCTTTTATTAGATGAATATCAGGCTTGTAGTCACAAAAATTTCCGATCGAATGGCTGGCGAGTTCTGGCTGATTGTTTTAAAACTTATCTTGAACCTCGTCAGTAATATATAACTGCAATTCTACTTCTCTTGAGGACAAATCATGATGCCACACTCTATTATGACGTCTTTTTCCATAATTTTATTTGCTACCGCTTTCGAAGAGGAGCAGATTTCTTGACATCCAACGCAAGGCATACTTCTAGCTTTCTTTGTTGGTTTTTGCATGATCCATTTAAAATGCTTTCCGTTTTTGACCATATCATCGCAGGCCACAGTTGAGGCTGTTTGGCGGAGGCTGATTCGCGATGACATATCTATGTTAAGATAGCTGTTCTGATATGATAGTTATAGGCTTTTTCGATTTAGTTGATAACGCTGATGAAATTCGACATTAACTAATATGTATGTTTGCTTGTTTTTATGCTTATTTTTAATTGAGTTTACCGCTTGTTTATTGCTTATATGCTTTTGATATTCATGATTAGTTATTTACACGTTTGTGCTCAGGTATATTTTGGCTTATTGGACGTCCAGAAGTACATTTTATTTTAATTAAATGAATTTACCGAAATTATAAATTTATAGATTCGTTGACAAAATTTTCTAAAGATTACTACTGATAAATATATTTAGTTCACTGCTGAGTGCCACCCTTCAAACTCCATGGTAAGAGCATTGTTCTTGTAAACTAGCGATCATAGGTTAGATTTTTAGTCGGTGGTCATGGAAATTTCCAGCCTGCGGCACGGATTACTCTAGAAAAGTGTATTGATAACCGCGCCCAGCGTCTGTTGAACCATCTGAAGTTACTTATCATCCTATGGCCGACTCATCCTCATAGTCGGACTTTTAATTTCGTTACGGTTAACACAATCCGGCTGAAGAAAATGTCCCGTCCGTTTCCATGAGGAATTCAATACAAACAAGTAACGGATGTAATAATAATATTTAGAGACAATAATTAAAATATTGTTGTGTTATATAGCCTCATCGCATAATTCTCGCCAACAATAATTCTAATTAAATTGTGTGTTTATACAAACGCATAGATATATGATTTGGCACGCAAGTCAAAAGTTCAACACAAGAAACTTAACTAAGATGCTTCTACGCATCTATCTTTTTACGTCGTTCCGCCCACCTGGATGAGCTAAACCGTTTTCGAACTAAAGTAAAAGTACACAAATATACAAAGTTCACACAGGAAAACCTAACTAAATAGTTTATAGCATTGATGGTGGTGTACAAATAAAAGCTCGATAGTTCAACGGAAAATGTAGCTAACTTGTTCTAACATCAGTGGCCAGCTGGGCGATCTAAGTCAATAAAATAATAACACATTAAAATATATACATATAGCTTTATATTTCAACAGGAAATATAATTATGCACATGAATATAATGATGATGATGATGATGATTAATCATGCAGTCAATCGGTTATTTATCTGCGGTACTATAACGGTGGTTTACCCAAGAAGTCGGCTTTTTCTAACTGTACTGTTAGGGTAACATTGTCAAAACGTTTCAAAACTCAGTTGAAAAATTATTTCTCACACGATAGATTGCACCTTATAGTACTGGGCTCAATCCAATGATTGTTTTTATCTAGGATCATACACTAGCTTCTGGCAAACGAATGAGTAAATTCACTCGCAACAATATTTCCTCTGAAGTGGACCATAATTTGTGCTATTTAATGCTGCCGATTGCGGTCCTCGAACTGTTTGATAGAAAGTCTTTTCTCGAGTCGTCTGCACAGGAGAATCAAATCTTCATTTAGTCATATATTTATATATGTATGTATTTATCTGTGTATGCTTGTTTGTATATGTATGTATTTATGTATGCTTTGTATAGATGTGTACATGTATGCGTATGCACATTTGTATGAATTTATGCATGTATGAATGTGTGAATACTCGTCTATGTGTATTCATGTATGTATGTATTTATGCATATATATATAATATATATACATACAATATATATATATATATATATGTATGTATTTATGTATTTATTTATTTATGTATATTCATTAATATTTGTATTTATATATGTTTATATTGTGGAATACCATGTTTTGTTGAAAATTATTGAATACAATTGCGGAAATAATACTTTATGAAAAGGTTGAAGAACAACGGAAAGTTGACGCTGCTGCCGGAAATGAAGTGGCTCAACTTCTAGAAGGGTTTGTTCAGCGCAAAGTGATAAAACAGTCGGTGATGACTACTGTATATGGGGTAACATTGTTTGGCGCACGTGAGCAAATTCGTCGCCAACTTAACGATTTTGACGATTTCTTGTTAGCTGTGCAACGTAGAATCGACGCGATAAAATTGCGACAACAGTTTCAACAGGAGCAGTTGAATAAGCTAGACGCGAACGAAATGTCCTTAGGTACTGAGGCTTTGAATCGTTTGGGTAATACAGGCAATGATAAACAATTGAAAATGGAATATTGGCTAGAAGCATCTTCTACGTATCTTGCCAGAGTAACACTATCTAGCGTGGGAAAAATATTTACGTCTTCAGCCAAAATACAGGAATGGTTCGGAAAGGTTTGTATTGGTAGATTTTTCATGTTTGTAATATTTTGGGTTATATTTTAGCATATGCAATATACAATCTCGTCAGGCAGACATTTCTTATTATACGCAATTGTGTATTAGGTGTTGCGCACCCAGTAACAAATTAGTTAAGTTGTGACCAGAAGAATAAACCAAAGACAGCATGAACGGAAAGCATAATCTTATGCACATTCGTTTTGTGCTTACTGGCGACTCATCAGTAGGAGCCGGTATTACGTCCTTTAACCATTATATATTTGGGTGAGGAATGTGGGATAATAGGACGGTACAATCTCCTAGACGAATGTGTAAACCAGCAGTAGTGAAGCTAACATCATATAAAGTCTCGACAATGCGACTTCAACGCTAACTCACACTATATAATATATATACACCGAGTCTGTAAAGGATACTAACACTATGGCTATTGTGTTAGTAACCGATACCAACATTATTGTACCGAAAAGGTACATGGTACTAACACTATAGTTTCCGAGTCGGTACATGACACCAACCTGATGGATATCAATTTATGCTAAAGTTCACCGAAATTGAGAATTACAACAATTTCTGAACACCTGTTCCTCCAGTAAATCTGGCCTTAATCGATATCAGTTATCACATTTCGAGGTAAGCATGACATCATTCAATTCAATATATAACAGTTGAATACTGTTTGTTGCGGAGAGCTAATACAGATGCAAGTATGTATTAGGTGTTGCGAACCTAGTAACAAATTAGTTCAGTTGTGACCAGAAGGATAAGCCAAAGACAGCATGAACGGAAAGCATAATCTCGTGCATATTCGTTTTGTGCTTATTGACGACTCATCAGTAGGAGTCCGTATTACGCCCTTTACTCACTATATATGTGGGCGAATGTGGGAAAATAGTCTGGATTGCGAAAATGCTAAATATGTGCTTATATATTAATTATGACTCGCATAGTAACAAATTGATTCTTAGATTAATACAAGACTACAACAAAAAATGTACGCATGCACTTCACTGGCGACGAATCAGTAGCAGCCAGAACTTCGCCAAAAATTATTATTTATTAAGTCCCTACTAAATTCTAACGTAGTATTACATCGATATGATATGCTGATGCTTCACAAACGTATAATCTTGAATTTCGTAGTTATGTGTTAGCTAAAAATAAACACTAGTTCACTTGTGAAGGATGGAAACTGTGTTAGTCAATACTCGTAGGTCTCCGTCCATTTGTTCCGCATTACTTGAAAAAAAAATACTATTAGAATTTGGCATAATGCCAGGTCCTATTGATGTGTAGCCATTAAACACGAAAAGCATGTACCAATGAAGTACATATTTTCTTCATGTTGATCTTAATGTATCCTTCTTGCTCTATATAAATTGACTTGATGCTAGGCAGTGAGGCAACGCTGCAATACAGAATCTTCTGAGACTGGATTCTTCGCTGACTTATAAACATAAAGTTCAAAGTCCTGTGTGGGCTGTAAATGAACACTAGGTCGCTCGTTTCTAGTGGGGATAGTTTATTTATATCTATTGTTTTTGATGATCTGCCATCTAATGCTAACCGTTAGCTACAGAAATTTCTGACTTGGCAACAAGCAGGCTCCGGCTTGTTATTCGGTCATGATGGTATGAACTTTGCCGGTAATATCGGGATAAATCTGTTTCGTATTAAGTGATGTCTCTCATTCGTTTTTTATGCGCAATTACCACTGAATGTTAAATAGGTTATACAAGAATGAGACCATGTTTAACCAAATCGGAAAGCATATTTCGGCTACTAAGAACAATTTATGCCACCGGCGTTTCAAAATAAAATTCGCTAGGCGTGTAGTGTTCAACATCCAGTATTGGATTCTCGTATAGGGGAATGGAAACTAGATCTAAATAATCTATTTATATTAGCAATAAGTGATCTAATATTTTTTGCAGTTCACACAATTTTTTCCTACAGTCTTCGAAAATCCGACTTCAAAACCGACTCACGATATATAATATATATACAAAGTCTGTAAAGTTTACCAACACTGGCCGTTGTGTCAATGCCCGATGCTAACATTATTGTACCGAAAAGGTACATGGCACCAACTAAATGAATTTCAATCTATGCTATTGTACACCAAAATTGAGAATTACAACTATTTCTGAACACCAGTTACTCCAGAAAATCCGTACACTCTGGCGTTGGTCGATATCAGTTATCACATGGCGCGGTAATTATGACATCATTCAATTAAATTTGTAACAATCAGATACTGTTTATTGCGGAGAAATAATATATATTCGATTGAATATTAGTTGTCGCGCACCTAGTAAGAAATTCATATATGACCAGAGGGATAAAAAAGTATAATCTTGTGCACAGTCGTTTCGCGCTTACTGTGAAGTGAAGCATAACTTCTTTATTAATGATTTATTATTCTGCTGTCAGGTTGAACGATTGCCATCTGTCAAGAGCACTTGCTTTTGAAGCACCGTGTTATAGGATATGAAGTTCATATATTCTTTAGACGGCTAGTCTCTCTTATGTGGTTCAAATTATCAATGAAGCCTGGGTCTTATCGTCAGTGTAATTGTTTGTGTCCTTATCTCGATGGGTTATACTGGTGGCGCTAAAATTCTCATGCTAAGCAAATCAATTATAAGAGATTTGACGAAAAACGTCAGTATTCTACACTAGAAACTGGCTAACTACTATTTCCTTACACCCCAAACGTAACTGATTTTCTTGGTTATACGTTAATACAGCATCAGTATGGTATGCCGGTATGTAGTGCAAATAAGAAGGCATGAAATTCAAATACTATATGAAGCACTGAAAAACTCAAAAGAATTGTTAGAATTGTTTCTCCTTACAATCAGACGCTTAGATAAATTTCATAACACAATAAAATGGATATTTTAATACACACAGACGCACCCACGTATATATATATATATATATATATATATATATATATATATATATATATATATAATTTTCTATATATGTGAAACATCAATTCTTAGGTAAGATTTGTAAAATAATCCTTGTATATAGCATTGTCGGATAATTAAACATGCGGTCTATTGCGCAACATGAACGGAATGCTTTTCTATTTTGAAAAGAATAGTGTGTGCGAGCAGTATGAGGCTAGTGCGTTGAGTAGACGCTGTTAAGATTTGTGCAATGAAGACATTTTTTCGTGCACTGGAATTACTATTGGACTTCTTTACTTACATATGAATGATATTTAATTTTTATCTTTAGTTTTAATATGTTTAAATAGCATTTATGTGTACTGTTCTTTATTCTTGGACAAAATTAGGCTATAAGTTTTTTCCAACAAATCATTGGATAAGATGGAACAAAATGCTTCTGGATACTGTTTTTATATTGTCAGAAATGTTTTTGATAACTATAGCACATCATTTTATCTTTTTTATAAATTATTGTTATATCCTGTTATTCTCCAAATCACATTTGCTATCTTAATGTAAACACTAGCCCCCTTAGATAAACACATTTATCTGTATAAATTAAGCATCTTATAATGTACAAAAGGAAATTAATCCAGCAGACGTTTTCGACATTATTCAATGCTTAGTTTATACTGACAAAATTATCTATATAACTTGATTAGTGTGTACATTAAAATCGCAACCTTAATTTAAATAATGATATTACCTTCTGTCCAACCAATGCTCGTTTAATTATATACTGTTATGTATGAAATAAATGATGAAAAATGCCCAAATTCATCTAAAGGTAATAAATTAAATCAGCTTGAGAATAAATAATTGTGATTTGCTTGCCAATCACAGGTTTTCAAGTCAGGTATATTCTCAATATGCCATATGCCGTCGATACATGATGGATTACCGACCATGGCTGTCATCACTGGGTGGGGGGCGTTATTAATCGTTTAATTTGCTCTGTTTAGGATGTTGGCAGCTGAAAATAGGAGGCGTTTATCAGTAGTGAAATCACACAAGCCGATCATTTCTGTCAGGCTTCACCATCATGTTTAATTAGAGAAGGCCAATTACTGTTATTGGGTCGTTGTCCGAGAACAGATAAAAAGAGAATTAATATTTTAAACTCAATTCAATAATGTATGCAATATTGTAGATATATTGTTTTATGCTTTTTTAATTTAATGAATACACATTTTAGTTATGCAAATACGTCACCAGCACTCATTCGTGTCATATGGGCTGGATCACACCGCTCGGCCTGCCAGTTATTCAGCCTTACTCACGAATAACAATGCGTGATTTACCTACCGGTGCGTTTTTATTGTTAACCATATCGGCCTTACTTGTTGCAACTGAGCATGTTTTTTTGCATCACAGACTACAATGTTAACAGTAAATATTGACTAAGCAATAATTGATTGCGCGGGTGGTGGTAACAATTCTTTAAATCAAGTTTTCGAGCTTGAAGTAAACACCAATCCCATTGTATTTAACCAGTCGTCGAACAACATCAAAACTACCCACTGGCGGTAGTTTTGTTGTTGTTCGACGACTGGTTAAATAAAAGTAAATATTAATGTCCTTTACAGGGCAAAATGAGAAGGAATGCTGATTTAAAAGGTTAGGCATAACTTGAATATCTAAAAGGTAACACAGAAGCGAGTCAAACTTAGAATAAAAGTAGGTTTAACAGGGTTTTTTAAAATAAAACCGTACCTAAAAATAACGCACCTGGAGTCTGTGTGTCGTGTTGGTTCCTCTATAAGTTTCAAATCTGCGCCAGTTGTTCTTTAAGGATTGCGGAATGTGAGTGCCACGATTTGCGATCTTGATTTGTCGCTTTGCACTATCAGTTTCGCAAAGATCCTATTGATCCCCATTTCAAAGTACGCATTGAGTTCGTCTTCGGTGTAGTTGAGTGCCGATTCGACATCCGAAAGCTTCAACATCATTCATAATAACCACTGGAAATGAGGTACGATCTAATCCTCGTTCATTGATGACATTTCGATTCCTACTTTCCGGAATTATCGTTACACATACACAGTACACTGCTCACAATCTAGGTCCATTCCGTTTTATTTTTACACCCATAAAGGGTAAATCATCATTCTTTTTGTCTAATGTAAATTTTAATTCACCTAGCCTGGTTGGCTAACTCTAGAAATTCATTTAACTCATTTTCACCATGATTTCAAATTACAAATATATCATCCAGGAATCTCACATACAAGTTTTGCTTTAGAGGAGATTTTAACAACAGATTTTTTTCAAAATAGTGCATAAAAATGTTAGCAACCGGGATTGATAGTGGTTGTCCCATAGGGACACCTTTAACTTGTTTATAAATTTCCTTTCTGAACATAAATTAGGTGGAGGAAATACAAATATTTAAGATTTCCATAATAATACTTAGCGTCATTTTACTAACTTCTATTATCTCTCGAAACTCTGTTAAACAACGCTTCACACTTTCTAATGCTGCTTGCACAGGTACATAATTTTACATCGATACAGCATCCAGACTTGCCATTCTATCACTCTCCATCATATTGTATCTACTAATAATGTCAATAAAATAATGTGTTCTTTAAAGTATAATCTACAAAATAAGTATATTTTCTAATTCTGTTGCATGGAAATTTAGGCAATCTATAAGTTTGAGGGTTTTGTACATTTACAATTATTCTAGGTGGATTAACTTGCTTATGAATCTTTACTAAATCATAACCTCTCGGAGGGAATGTACCACATCGTATTAACGAATTCCCAAGTCCTGAATCTAATTCATTCGACTCAATTATTCTATTGATTATAGTTTTCACCTATCCATGCAATTTATCCGTTGGGTCTTTATTTATTTTATTATAGACCTTTACATTATTTAATTGATCATACAATTTAACCTCATAATCTGACTGTTTTTTTAATATTGTTGCGCCACCGTAAGGCATATTACTTTGTTGGATGATAATTCCGCTCTTAATCATAGCAATTCATAATTCGGCTTGCGTCTCTCCTATTTATGCTCTAACACTACTTTGGACACATTCAATTCAAACCTAGTTTTTTCTTTATTTGGGAGGAACTGGACAATCTTTACGGTTTCTGTAATTAACTCATTTTAAGGTACGACACTTGCTTAAATCAGCTATTCTGAGCATTGTACTGTGTATGTGTGATTAGAGGCCTGATGGTTCCGGACAGTAGGAATCGAAACGTCATCATTCAACAAATATTAGATCGTATCTCATTTCTAGTGGTTGGTATGAACGATGTTGAAGCGTTTGGAGATCGAATCAGCACCCAGCCACAACGAAGGCAAACTCAATTCGTAACTTGAAATGAGGATCAATCGGATCTTTGTAAAATTATACGTGTTTCAATGCGAGACTGTAAAAGTGCAGCTGGATCGGACCTACCGCCTGACTTATGTATAGCTAGCAAAATAGATTTTTATGTATTAATTACATAATTAATGAACAAATTAATTACTAGGCCTAATTAAATTAAGGAGAGCATGCTCGCATGATGTAGAGTGCTATTGATTAGTTCATCCTTCAAGGTGGATAAGTTATAATTAGCGAGTTGTATGGACTGACACTGTTTTTGTTGCTAATACCTTATAAAACGGTCACTTGGGAAGCAGTAGTGGCTAAATCAGAGAATCTGGAGAGAAACCTGCCAGAAATTAAGCTCCTGTACGTATGTGAGCCTGCAAGTAAAAGTGGGCTAAAGGATGATGGATCGAAAAGTGGTGGTTGTACAAGCGCTGCACTGCAGAGACTAATTTCGATCTTTTAATAGAATACTATTTAGATCCAATGCTGAATAAATTATAGAAGAATAGTGAGAATCGTTAGCTATGTGAATAATTTTTAAGCATTATTGAGTTACGTGGTCTCAATAAAGTAAATTTAACGATATATATATATATATATATATATATATATATATATATATAGAACCGCCGAACAGTCCGAATATTTCGTTTTCTCGTCGAATGCAGTAAGAAGGCCACTTGTCATCTAAATAGACTTATGAATGTTGATCACATTTGACGGTGATAACCTATCGTTAACAATGTTAATAATTTAAACAAACAAAAAAGACTGTTCTAGAAAAATCACCTAATGTACGAAAATGAAGAGTATTCATAATCTACCCTTACGCGAATCAATAAACTGAGAATATTATCCTGTAGATGCAGGAATGAAATGACTAAACGTCAGCCGTACTATATATATATCAGCGACAGCAAAACAACACCTTTTATTAACTCATGATTCACTGTCATGTAAACAACGAAAAAATTGTTGAGAGGGGAGGGTATATTTCTTATGGAGATACATTACTAGGTGACACAGAGATATGCGGCAAACTAGATCTCCGCATAAATCATTGAGACCAAGTCAGCTTTATGGCAAGACGAAATAGGTTTTATATATATATATATATATATATATATATATATATATGAATTATTGAGAGAGGGGGGTCTATTTCGTATGGAGATAAATTACTAGGTGACAGAGATATGCGGCAAAATAGATCTCCGCACAAATCATTGAAACCAAGGCAGCTTTATGGCAAAACGAAATAGGATATATATATATATATATATATATATATATATATATATACATAAAACAACAAGCACCTGACCTTAATATTCAAAAGTTTCATCAACATGATATTCTTATCGACTGGCCAAGAATAAACAAAATTCAACAACAATCTACTAGTATCCAGTCAAGAACAAACAGGCCCTCGACTAGAATCAACAAACATACAATCGGATTGGCAACAAACTGAAGTGGAAATAACAGAGGCGCATACGGTGACAGAAGTTTCCAAACAATATGAGCGTTTAACACTGCAATCCACACTGGCGCTGTTACCATGTGGAAATTATAAATTTGCGCAACAAGGTGAGACGATCAACTACACTGGGAAAAATAGCACTCGTACATGTAACAGTGAACAATGCGCACAAATGGTTAATTCTCAAGCCATCAAAACAATAATGACCAGATCTCAGACATCACTTTGCAATACTGCAAGAATGACCTTTACATGCAAACACGCATACACACAAACACAAACGCATACACACTAACCAACTAGCCAAAACAAGAAACAGAAGTAAAAACGAGTCAGATTTTTTACCACTAGCATAATCAATTGAACATCAAAAATGTATAAATATAGCATGATTGTAGGGCATGATTAGTGTTCACGAAATAAATAGCGCAATCACTTTGTTATTAATGTATTTCTTCTAATTTTAAATATACTGTATTTAAATTAAAAACATAGATATTATAATATATATATATATGTGTGTGTGTGTGTGTGTGCTTCTAATGCTACGCGATGCAAGGATTAAAAATTACTCCGCCGGCGGTTAATTTAATTTTTTTCGCTTAAAAGAGATTTGTTAATTTGTCTTGCTAACATGCGCTTTTAATTGTTCGATTTAGTTATTTCGGTATAATATAAATTTGATACTTCTTATTACTTAATATAATCTTAATTAAGGATGTATTATTTCATGAATTTCATCTTTATGTTCTATTAATATAAATTGATGTTATATTTATCTGGAATTTAATTGTAGTTACACTGTTTAACAGTAATAAATAGTTATATTACATTTCTTTGGATTTGTTTTTCAGCACTCGATTTTCAATTCACTAATTATTACTTATCTATGCTTACTTTTATTAAATAATTTCTATTTTAAAGTTTTGCATTATTTTCATCATTATTATTATTCTCTGGCTAATATTTCATATGCAAGACTAGGCTTAAGAAATGAATTGTTTAATTGAACATTGGTCGCGCGGGCGATGATAACAATTAATTAATTCAAAGTTGCGATCATATGGCATCCATTTAGAACAAAGTTCCAACTAACCATCCACAATCTATCACTTTATAACAGACACCACATAGGGAAGTGGTTTTGTAATAAACTTTTATATAATTAGACGAACATTGGTTGCGCGGGCGGTGATAACAATTACTATACTCAAGGTTGTGATCTTGATATAAACACCTGACCCATTAATTACTTACATATGTCAGTATAAACTAAGAATTGTATAGTGTAGAAAAAGGCAATTCATCCAGAAGATCGGTTTCGTCCTTATTGGGAACTCATCACATACTGACCAGAAGTTGCCGTGGACAGGGCTCGAACCCGAACACTTCTGATTCGGAATCTGTTTCTGTAAGCATTGAGCCACCCTGCCGCACAATACACACAATTTTCAGTTGTATACTAAATAATTCAGCTCTGTTAGCCTTTTTCTTTTAAGTGGGACTCATATGGCATTCGTTTAGATCTAAAGTTGCAACTAGCCCTCCTCAATCTGTCTTTATATAACAGACACCACAGTACATGGGGAATTGGTATTGAAATCAACATTTATATCGTTAAACGAACATACTTGACGCGGGCGGTGACAAAAATTACTTTAATCAAGGTTGCGATCTTGATATAAATACCTGACCCATTAAGTACATATATTTGTCAGTATAAATTAAGAATTGTATAGTGTAGAAAAGGCAATTTATCCAGAAGAACGGTTCATCTTAATGGAGAACTCATCACGTGCCCAGTTTCGAGCCCTGACAACGTCAAATTCTGGCAAGTACGTGATGTACATTTATATATGTAAACGAACATTGGTTGCGTGACATGTTTCACAAACAAACTGCATTAACCAACATAAACACATCATGTTCACTACAAAATTTTGGTGCCTAATACATATAAAGCCATATTAAAGCAATCTAGCGTACTCAAGTTTACCGGCGATGTGTGTATGACTTTCGATTTTGAAGCTAAGTTTTAACGCAATACTTTGCAAATCGCAATGAAGATGTAACATTCCTCAGTAAGCACGAACTGAATTTGCATGAGATTATACCTAGTTACTACGAGTAAATTCATTAGGACAACACTACGTCTGAAGTTTGTACTACTTAAATATAGTCTATGTTCAGCGCAGCTATCCAAAAGCCGTTCACCATTATCGTTGCGCGTTGAGCTTAAAGTGTATCTTCCACCTAAACGAAACTCTTCGTTACTACGAAGAGGCAACATTGATAACGGTATTTTGCCTTGATTTTAGTAGATGTATTTAAACCTGCCGCACAAAGTCGGCTATTTAAAGGTATCCATTCAATTAAGCAAGCTTCAGCTCGTGCGCTGAGGACAATACCAACACCCCATTTACCGGCATGAGAGAACTCTGTAGAACCAGATGTTCGAAGCCAATAACGCGTAGATAGGGATGATGCAACCAGTCCTGTAGTGCATGTAGGGTCCTGTATTTTGGTTTCAGATAAGCAACATATGTCGATTTCTAATTCATCCAAGGTTTAATAAGTGAACGTCCACTAGAACCATTTTCGAAATTTGGCAACCTGATATGGGGCTCAGTGTTATGATCTACACGAAACATATTCATAGCACGTAAAAGTGTTATTGTTAGATTGAGAAGAGGTAGGGGAAGGAAAGGAGGCACATATGGAGATAAAGTTGCCTGCAGTAGCCCGATTTCGTTTATCCATCCTGCGTAGCTCTGCAGACAAGGTGACCCTTTTTATACTGCGCGATGGCCTATGCAGTATATAACTATTGTAAGTTGTGTTTCATGGTTATATACATGGACTTTAAAAGGACACTTGGCCACCCAAGGCTGATGAGCACTATCTGCCCAGATGTGAGTGGCCAAAGTTTCTTTCAGCATTTGAAACTTGCCCTTCACGTCTGGAACGCTTGCTCTCATTCATTCACTACAAATTTAACAAAAAAAGTTACTGCGTAGTTAGACCAAACTCGTGGCTTCACATGAAACAGGATGATGGCTGTGTCCCTTTTTGACCCGGCAAGGTTCATGCTACCACTCCCGGGCTGACTAGCTTGAGCTACGGGAAATGTAGCATAGTATTTTAAACGCTGTTTTAATGCTCCTTAATGATTATGATAATAATGACTTCTCTAGTGCATTCTGCCGATGGAAGTTGGCATAGACCGCGCAAATGTGTACGAACTCTGTGTCTTTAGTAACGTTGTCAGATTTTCATATTCTGCTGCATGCCATTCTGGCTTAGTGGCGAGCCTTGTATTCTTAACCATATAATCATAGATATTAATTGTACCACCTTGTCTTTGGTATATTAGAAAGCCCGTTTAGCTTTTGGAGCTTCGTGTTCAATTGTGATTGCTGGGGATTACATTTTAGATGAAATTGTTGAAGATCTGTGTTATTATGAAAATCTACTACAACGTGTGATCGGAGCAAAGACTCATACTATCATATCCTCATATAGGTAATAATGTGGCAGCTTATACTTTTGGGGCGGACTTTTATTTCCATTCATAATAATTTTATTTGAAATGCATTAAATTTCGAGGAATCTTTTTGGCAAACCATACCTCAAAAGCATACCTACATATAATTAAATTTAACATTTTGGTGCCGTTGCATATTTTCTAATAAATAAATTCCCTTGCTTACGCTACTGAATTAAGAATTATTTTGTTTGCTATATTTTTTATACTCCAATCGCGGTTACATCAGATGTCGCAGTATCTAAACATGTTTCGCAACAATCCGCTTCAACTGTTAAAGATAAAAGATATCGCAACACTTTATCGTCTGTAGAAGCGGTTCTTGGTTTTAATCCTCCAAATGTCGTCAAGCAGAAGAACGCATTTCCGCCCAACTTCATTCACTCTTTAGATTCATGCCACATGATGCTGACGGCTTTGCATTGCTTTCGCATAGGAATCCAATTTGCCGCAGTGCACGATTGCTTCTGGACGCATGCAGCTAGTGTTGATGAGCTAAACAGAGCCTGTCGCGAGGAGTTTATATCATTGCATAGTCAACCAATTCTGGAGGATTTGGCTGGCTATCTGGAGAAGTTTGCTTACAAACCAGAGTAGGTATTGTTTGATGTCTGGTTATATCGATATCATGACTTTAAACCCGCTAATTATTCCCTTATAATTCGGTGGCCATTTTTCCTAGGCGAGTGCTTTTTCACCATCTCTACTTCATTTTGTAAATTGGGTGTTATTGCAACAAAAATTCATACGGTACATAAGGCTTATTGAAAAGTTCTAATAATTGAGTACTTTATGCATACGAGCCTCACAATCAGAATATATTCAGTTGATATTAGCTGCATTTAATTATCAATTCATATATTTTAACTATTATCTACTTTAGTTAGCCGCCATCATCATCATGCACAGCAATACAAAAGCCATTAATAAAAAAAATTTCACTAACATATATAAAAAAGATGAATAACAAACAAACAAGAAAAATGTTTAATAACGACAAAAGTAGTAATTGAGGCACACAAATTATTAGAGATTTATGCGAGTCAGGATCTACATCCCTACACAATCCAATTCGAAAAGAATTCGAGATCGACTCATTGACTGCGCTTAAGTTTGCATCTTAAAATTCTATGTATATATTATTATAAGCCGAGTAAACTGGAATTTGGCGCATACATTTGAGTATCTCCATAGAGATAAAATTATCATTTCTACGGGAGCCAAAAATGACACATGCAGTTGTATGTACATCGTGCATAGTGAAACTTATCCTCCTGCGAAGTAAATTGTATTTTTTGGCATCAAGACAAGTTATCTTTAACTTTCGAAAATCATGAGATTTTTATCGGAAGGACGATTGTTCGAGTTTGCTTACATATATTTAAAGTTTATTCTAATTATTTTTTCCGGATTAGTACATGGTTCGAACGTCAATCGTCAAGCAACCACGCCACCTATAACATCTTTTAAATTATCTATTTAAGTCCACAAATGTCCAGGGCTGGAAGACGCCTACCATTATCGTTGGGCGCCGAGCTTGAAGTGTATTTTAGACCTAAATTAAGTTGTGTTAATTAAGTGCCCAATTTGAGCACTCATGTCACCCATAATGAAGCCTACATCTGAACTACTTACTCTACTTAGTAGAGTATAAAGCGTCCTTGTTATCATATGTGCCGCATTCGGTAGGAGCGAAACTAGAATAAATCAGCATCTCTCTCAAAAACTATTAAAGAGGGGTGCAGCTCCTGCACAAAAATCAGCAATTTGCGAACATGTACTACTCACAGTTCATGCTGTTAGTAGTAACAATTTTTCAGTTCTGATCTAAAGCTTTGCAATATATATATATATATATATATATCCGCAAGCGAACTTTTCTCGTACTGCCAGTTTTTATTGCAAAATTTACTATAAAACTTTGAAATGCACATAATTAAGCCATTAAAAATTATTTTCATGATATATTAGTTAAATTGTCTGTTACATTATGTGACGATACGCAGTCATTTTCTTTATTTTAGAGAACTGGAAAATATAAAATGTAAGAAAACGCAAACAGATGCCAAGGCTTTTAATAATCTTTTGCGTTCAATTCCGGAAAAAGGTAAGCTCTCTGCGATCAAGTTGCTTACCAGTTTAATTTAGATTGGTATTATCATGCATCGTACTTTATAAAACTACCAGAAAAAACCAACGAACCTTGTTTTGTGTTTGATCGTTGTTGCACGGAGAGAATTATCAATTCTTTAATAATGGGGAATATGTTTGCGTAACGAAAAGAGGCAAGAAACGGATATATTATTTTCCATGTCTTAATATTTCGTTGCTGTATGTACCGCATTAGTTAATTTCCCTTCATGCCCTGATGGTGATTATGAAGTTTAAAAACACGTCAGAACGTGTGACATATTGTTTTCTTCTGCGTTATGGTATTGGGTTATGTTACGTCGGATGTCATTATTAGAACTCACATTTCGGGAGATCTAAATCTTCGTTTATTTATTTATGTATAAACTAGGCGCACATATACAATGCCAGATTTATAAGATTTTTGGTATAGTTTGTAGAGTAATCTGGATGGTAGAGGCGATTTACCAAATATTACCCAAGACAGCGCTTGCGATTTAAGCATATTTTAAAGGCAAGCTGCCGAATCATGAATGCCATTTGATCGTTTCCAGACGACACAACTATTAAAGGAATGGCGTTGTTGCGATACTGAATTAATTGAAATTACCTGATCTGCGTTTTGACTAACGCAGCTTTCATTGTTCCAGTAATTTTCTTTTTTCATAATATTTCGATCTACATTACCGTAGATCTTCATCAGATGCATTTCACGAAACAAATGAAACAAATACACAACTATTAGTATGTTTTGAAGTTATTCTGTAGTGAAGCATGTTGACATCAAATATTAATTACCAGTATAAATGCGCAAGTTGTCGATCAACTGGACGGTTAATTACTTGAGAGAACATTGAAACTTAAACGCCTGTTTTAAATCAAATGTAATCGTGCAACACATCGTTTTCCGGGCGTAGCACTTTAAATCATTTCTAAATGCAACAGCAAAATGGAGTTAGTCTCAAACGAAACGTCATGGATAAACATACTGCAGCCGAATTTATGCAATCAGAAGCATATTCGGGCATTGAGCTTAAACTTGAAGTGATGTACACAATTATTTGTTTTCCTTATTTCATATTCTCTCCAGGTTTCCATTTTTTCTATTTTTTGCCTTTCAATCTATATATAAAGAGATTTTCATTTGTAGATACCCGAGAAGAATATGATAAAGAAACGGTTCTTGTATCTGATAAAATTTCTTTTTTTAATGTGGGTGAAGCATTAGCCTTTAATTGGTGATGTGGATTGAAGATATTGTTAATTTAAGCTCAAATTACGTAGTAGCCACTCCGATCTGTCTTCATTAGACGGGCATACTTCGAGTAAAGTCCATCCCCTCCTCAACGTGGTACGACGGTGTCAACCATGTCTCGATGGCCGATCGTACATGGGCTAACGGGGCTATGGCGGTGGTGTCACCAGGGCGTGGTGGATTTCCGACCGGCAATCGGATCTCCTATAAAATACCACATGAGCCCGACGACGGCACCATGACTCGGCGTGTGTTCCCCGCCACAAAAGGGTTCAACAGCCACAGGATTACATGGACTCCTGGACAGTACCCCGTACTTCCGAATGGCGAATGAGCTCTCAACAGCCACCGGCAACCATGCAACTTACTGCTGCCTTGCAGATTGCGCTTGGATGTGCAAAGGCTAGAGGTGCGTCCTCGATCAAAAAGCCGAGTGGTGAGTGGACACCACTTGTACCAAATTCCCAAGAAACTCCATGAAATGTCATGGAGCCGGCTTATCCTCCAAAAGGAGTCAGCCGCAGTAAAGTAAAGTAAAGCATACTACGAGTGCCTTATTACCATTTTGAGGATAACTATTTTTTCGTTGCTGATTTTTAGACCAAACCGGCTGGTTTAGCTTCATTTACATACGATGTACCGATTTTCATGTATTTTATTACCTCTATCGCAGATGAATACTTAGTACGATAGCGACATAGTTAAATGTGTATGCACTGTCATTTATATAGACTGTCAATATCTGATTGGCTATTTGATAGATATAATAGGCTGTAATACGTGTACGTGATTACTGGTCTACATGTGGTTGTCTAAAAAGCCTAGTTAGCAGGACGTGTGATCTGCTTTCTCAGGCAATGCTCTAACCAACACAAACGACATCCACTGGCCAGAAACAGCGGCGATACAACATCACACAGCAACCGGATAGCACTGCTCCTCATGTAACTGGCTTGTGACACCTATTTGACAGCGAAATAGCTGCTATCTTTAGTGGATCATCTGATATGCTTCATCAACATAAAAGAAAATCGAAAATATTTATCAATCTTAATTACACATAAGCTTGATTTATATGGTAATTAAATTTATTAATATTCTTTACAAATATTTTTAGGTGAATTTGACTTGAACGAAGTATTGCGATCAACCTACTTCTTCAGCTAAACAATGCGACGCACAACTGCAGGTAGCCACCTATCCATGAAGGCGTTGTTAGATGTGTAGATAATTTAAGTCTGTTTCCCGTTCATAATGTATATTGTGATTAAAATACAGTATTCGGGCGCTATTCTTCCTCTTGATTGACTCAATTTCTATTTATGTAAATAGTTTTTTTTCTTCAAATCAGCTATTTTATCAAATAGATTACGTATTAATTCTATAGATACTTGCTTTCTAAATAAAACCTTTTAAATTAGTTGGGGTTTAAAGAAGTAGATTCGAAAAAAACTATGGTTTTTTGAAAAAAATTACGAAATGGGATTTAGAAAAATTACCTGATCTGTGCTATGATTAACAGACTGAATTCCAATTGTGGTGCTCCTTTGGCGGCTGCCATCAGCAGTTAATTATCACGTTCAAAAAAAACTAATGAACTCATCGCATAGGATGACTGTATCTATACTTCTGTGTGTAAGAATAGATCAAACGCTTGATGCCCGACACAGTATATTACTCTTTTCTTTATTTTTCATGATTATATTTAGTTTTAAAAGAACACTGGTTAGTTTATTTCAAGTATTGAATTTGCCGTTCTGACGTCTCGTCATTGAACCATATGCCTTGTAACTAATTCGTGGTAAAGCTACGCAAATCGTCACACCTTCCGTGAGGTCTATTCTCCAAAAAGATGGACAAAATCAACGTTATATGTAGAGATTAATGAGCTGTCGTGAGGCAAATAGAAAAGAACGTAACACAAACTTTGCATTAAGTCCGTATTTTCACCCCGAATACTTTGGAGCCATCACACGGGATCCTTATCAGCAGTAGGAAAAAACCACAGATTTGGCAAGTATTAAATTTCGTTTAAACGGCTTATTTTATGCTTAAATACAGATCAAATAACTCTAAATCATGCAGCTAAATATAATAACTTGCACGTGAACTCTCATCGAAGTGAAAATACAGTGATTAGTTTTTGTGCAGTGGTTGAGGATAGGAAGACATAATGTAAATAAACCAGTAAGTACTGAAGAGCTAGTATCATATTAAGTCTAGTTAAGAGAAGTTAAAATAAATGAGCATCAGAAATGAAATTTAGAAAATTAAATAAGTAAATATTCAGTAATACCTGCTATAGATACAGTAAAATAACGAAAAACAAAGGATAGCTTTTTGATTTAATCATAAGATCAATTAAGATGTAGTTAGCAATTTCTAGTCACATATAAGTTAGGCTGGATCCAACGATCTGACTCTTTCTGTTTCGCGCAATTTTGCTTCATAACTTTATTTAGTATCATTTAAAAAATCGAGCTTGCTGATTTTTTTTACTGCTGTCGTTTTTTATCTTATCTCTCGGTTACATTTCAACAGATATCCTAACAAATTTTATCGATTTATTACAACCTTATTTCGATAGGATTTGACAACCATCCTAATTTATTGGATGCCCTGTCTCTACTATGTGTCATGCAAGAACTGATCGATCAACATTTCCATTTTAACACAGTTATAAATTCCGTTCTCCTTAACTTAAGTGAGCGCATGATTTTTCCAACATACATAAGGTTACAGTCCGTAAACATTATTTCATACACTCTTGATGTGTTTAACCGTTGAATTTTCTTCTTCTGCATGAGAAATTTTATGCCTGGGGTAAGTATAGTCTTTAAATGATTCCCATATTGGATTTTATGTTACTGATTTTGTTTTCCTGCTTATTATTTTACCATGTAAATAAGATTCTCAATCGCATTATCAGATTTTACATACTTAAAATTAGAACTAAATTTATTTATGAAAGTAATCATCGTTTCGATTATTAATTTAAGAGTGTATCAATTACCAAGGAATATTTCTCGAAGTCTACCGAATTCATTCTCCTCATATTTCGTCTGTTATACTAGAGGCCCTTTGGTCACCATCATAAGAGCCTCTGGGATGCCAGGCCCGGATAATCCATATATGCGGTATGATCATCTAGTTTGGAACACTTAAGTTCCTCTGAACTATCTTTTAAAATACATTCCTTAAGTCCACTTGCTAACTGCTCTCTATCCTTAATATTTAATAAACCAGCCATAACATTCGGACAAAATTTCTAGCAATTCATATATTACGCTGATATTCACATATTACAGAACGATACGGTGGTGACCTTAAAAACAAATATCCACGTCAATTAATAAGAACGATAGATGAAAGTGGATTACAATAATTTATTAGCAAAAATATCGTAGATGGAACCACGCAGTGTTCCGCTTGTGCAATTCCGCAACTCAGATATTGAGATACTAATTTTAATCCTATACTGAGATTTTAACTTGAAATGAAGAGGATAGCTCTTATAAATATCATTTTCTTATTTTGGACTACTTCTTAGCAATTTGACATCATGAAATTTTAATACATCTTATGATTGTAATTTAACGAATTAATCATATTACTCTCTTCGTAATTCAAAATAACTGCTATTTCATCGAAGAATTTTACATACAATTTAAACGTTAGGGGCTTCATATCTATGCAATGCATGATTTTTTTCCACCGGAACCGACAATTTTTGGTCCACTGGGGACACCTATAATTTGTCTATAAAATAGTTGAAGCCATGCATGTGTTCATGAATATTTTAGTTCCTTCTAACGTCAACGAGTGTTTAATTTTTAGGTTGAGTGTGTGATACCTCTACTGTCGCGAATGAAAGGATCTAATAAAAGTGAAAAATAAGATTGTTATCCATCTAGTGTGTGGCGTTTTAGAAATATCGAAAAAATTTGTTGTAGAACAGCTAGAAGTATCGCCCATTACGATAATAAATGTTAAACTATGATAATTAATCATAAATAAATTGCTCGGTGTACTTGTATTGAGAATTAAAATCTGATTCCGTTAACTAATGATATTTCTTGCCGTAAGCAATATTGGAAAAGTTTATTTGAATCACGAAAACCTTTTTACAATCAGTGAATCTTAAATAGAACGTTATTACGTCTTCAGTTTCCTTCTATTATGAACGACTGGTTCGCGGCGATATTAACTCAAATAGACGAACTAAACAAACAACTGGAAGAAGTGAAAAGTGTGGACATAAGACAAACTGGAACGACTAATCAGTCCGAGAAGGAGGTCAAAATAGCCATTCAACAAAGATAATTAACTACTACGCCAAGTACACAAAATCAATACAGATGTTTGTCATAGGACTCTTTCAAACAAAATAAATCTATTAGTCCATGGCCTCGTGTTTATTTAGCCACCAGTCATTATTAACCAGAGCTGACAGTGTGGCTCAAACAAGTGACACAATAGCATACTCTCACCTATACTATTACAAATTTTAATTTAAAGAATATCGATTTCGCACATAGTGCATGTTTGTCTTCTGAATACAGTATTTCAATTTTAATACTCATTGAAACCTCAAGATAAATTAGTAGTAGAATATTAAATTTGGATTTTGTAGTAAATTTTATTAATTTGGGCAGTTTCTGTGAATCATACGTTAGGTATTTACGAAGTGCAAAATGGATAAATTTTTAATCACAAAAAATAAAAGCTTCAACCAAACTACAGCATTTGGAGACGAAGAGACAATTAGATTCCCGATTACGGAATTTTGGGGTAATGGTATATGATGTTTCTGTTTAGGTAAGTATTCACCGAAAAATTTGCCTTACAGTTTACCGCCGAAATTTTACAAACTTGCCTACGAAAACCAAAGATTTGTTGCTGCAGATTGCGCCGGTAGGTGTCATACATAGTCTTCATGGAAGATAAAAGAGCGATCAGTAATTCAATTTTCAAAGCCATAGCCTTAAGTTTATAATTATGTGTATAGTTGGCGGTTACTTTAGGTGGCCCCTGAGTAGTATAGAGGAGACTCAGTTTATTTTGCCCCATCCTCTTCAAGAGGTTTTTGCAAGGATGAAGTTGTTTCCTCTTATGCGACAAACAAATTAAAAGCTCGAATACCACCTGATTTAGAGTTTGTATAATTAAAGATGTATTTTGAATTACGTGTGCGTTTTGTTTGCAGTTCGAACATCTATTCTAACATTTAGAATAGAAAGTAAGGATTTGCTCATAATGAAAAGAGTCTAATATCGTGGCTGTACATTTATATTAGTGAAAACCACACAGAAAGCGTTTTTAACGTGAAACGTAATACACCTAAAACAACACCTGAAAACATTAAAATAGAATCTGGGCGGCATGTTAAGGAACAAAATTACATTAAATAAATCACGAATTTAGTCGACAAATTAGTTGAAGTAAATATGATTAATGCTATATGCGAAGATTTATACAGTTTATTGATACTAAGTCTTACTACAAGAAGTAAATTGACGTATTGTTTCAAAAAGACAGTAAGCAAGAAAAGCACGCATCAATAGGTTGAGGACTGCAGTTCTTCCGTCTACTCATGAAAGCACTATGAAGCCATACAAACTGCGCATTTAGCATAGTTGAATATAATGAGAAAAATACGAAGCATTTTGAAAATCTGTGTTGTATAAAGTCAGGAAAGGTTGACCTACAGAGAAGCCAATGCAAATGAGGCATAATTAGCCAAACCTTTCCACCGACAAACTCACACATCTTTGCCAATTCAATCGTCCCTTGGTCTTTGGGAGTATTGTGCACCGTGGCCGATTTTGCGAATAATAGTATCCGGCCAAGGGATGGCTAGCCTAATCCTGCTATGTTCCAACCAATGGCCTAACGAGCAGGACTTAAAATTGGCTTTCTCAAACGATATTTCAACCAGCTTGATCGATGTTCCATAACAAGATTCAAATGCGATGTAAGGTCAAAGATCGGCCGTATAAAACTCGCTGGTTCGTAAACTTTGCTCCTGATTAAAGCCTTCTGATGCTAAATTGTCAATGAACTAAACCAAATCGAGCGAATACATCGATTAACAAAGCTGCTAAGGCACTGGCAGCTAGTGTATCATCCCCCAGATCCCTGCAGCATAAAGCAGGACCGACAGCAGGTTTGACGTGAAGACCTTGAACGTGGTGCAAAGAAAAGTGCCTTGAAACCCAGTATGCTGACGTTATCTCAAATTCAATAAAAAGCATTCTTAATGTAGGGAGCCACGTGTATTTATTTGTGCTACATCTGAACATCTTCAATAATAAATAATTAGATTACTACGAATAAACGTTTTCTAAAGCATATTTAAGAGAATACTATAGCTTAGTGGTAATCCATTAGACAAATTAAGCTTTAAAATCAAACATAGATGGGAACAGACACTTTCGCATAACAGAAAAATATCCCTAGTCATGCGTAGGCCGTAAAATAGGTTAGGTCTCCCATTTTCAGCGTAGGATAGATAATTCAAATGTTTAGTTATCCGCTACTTAGATGGTCAGCCAAACACGGTTGGCGAGTGCCATCTACCCGGACTTCTACTTTTAATGCATTTGTGGTCGATGCTTAACTTAAACGTCTGTGCGCGTGTCCTTTCATAGTTTCCGATAAGATTTAACATATATGGCATTAAGTAGTAGGTATTGCGTACCTAGCAACGAGGTCGTGGAAAGAGGATGAGAAGGATATGCAAAAATCATAAAAAACAAAAGGAGCAAACTCATGTTCACATGCATTTCCAGCTTACTGCCACTCATCAGGAGCCGGCACACACCATAAACCAAATATATATTTGGTAAATAAATGTGGGACAATTAGATAGTTCAATCTCCTATGCGAATGTGTATTCAAGCAGGAAAAGAGTTGAGTTCAAAGTCGACTCACTATATAAAATATATAGGGAGCACGTAAAGAGCAGCAAGACAATGGTTTTCGAGACACAGAGCTGCAAATGGTACTAACAAAATGGTTATCAAGATGGGCTAAATTTCAGCAAAGTTGAGAATTACAAGAATTTCTGAACACCTGTTATTCTAACTAATCTAAACTCTGGTTTTTGTCGACACCAGTTATCACATTTCGTGGGAATCCTTAGATTGTTTAATAAAACAGAAAATAGTTATATTTTCTGAATACATGAGAGTGCAAGTTTTGTTTGCGCTGGATTTAGCGCATCCTTGTGCCTTGTTACCATGTCTGCAAAACCAAATACATGATTGTTTGTACACATATTTATAATGAAGAGTTAGCTTCATAGTAGGATGGCTGTATTCCGATATTACCAGCAAGTTAAATGCTATGAACTACAGACTGCCGCTCGTGATTCTTTAAATTGATATGGCTACGAGCGTAACCGACAAATGGTACCATTGAAACATAAATTAAAAATATAAAAAGATAGCGAATTCATATATAAAGTAAGTGAAAACGTATTGAAATGAGTTTCAAATTTAAAATATATTTCGAAATCAACTAAAAGAACGAGTGACATATAATACAAGATGGGGCTTAGTAGAATTCAACACCGGTAATTAAATATAGATAGACGTATAAAAAGTGGCTTATTAAACTCAACTGCATCAAGAACTTCTGTACAAGAGATAATAATGAATTACAACAACAGCGACCAAAGAACTAAATTACAATCCACCACATGCAAGCGCCAATAGCAATTTAGATTTAACAGTTCGTCCTCAAAACAACATAAATCAAAACTTAGATTGGATTCAAAGAGGCAAAAAGTTCAGCCTGTTTAAGTAGACGAGACACTTGCGTTTCAACTGATTCGAGGCTGTTTTTATCCGTTCGACCCAATGCAGGCGCCACCGGCAGACAATAGTCGGGGCCGTAACGCAGAGTGAAGGCATGTTGAGGAATATCTGCTGCAAGTGGAAGACTAATCTGTTTCACTTCCTCGATTATAACAGCAGTCAGACTGGTCCACAAACGAGCTGTGTCGGCGAAATTATAGCCGCCACCACCAAGAACGAGTGTTGGCAAGCCCCAGCGTAAAATGTTTCTTAACACTTCTGCATACGCGCCCAGATGTTGCTTCTGAGGTTTGGCTTTGGAGTATTTATCATTCTCCGTCTTTATGTCTGAATGTTCTTGCATGATCTCTTTTTCCGATCTATCTTGACACGTCCTGGCTTCAAGATTCGAATTAATATCTTCAGGGTGTTCAGTTATGCCATTATGCTTAGGAGAGAATTTAACTGACAATTTGCGTTCGTTACTTATTTTGACTTCCGCATGACAATAATTGTTATTACTGAAGCCAGTTGAGGAGTCATTTAAAATTTTATGTCGACATGACTCTGCATCATTCTCTATAGGTTCCGTAGCGGTAGAATCCGATAAAGTGTCAAAGCCATTTAGGTTTGAAGCTGTTGATTTATTCGAAATGTTCGCAATGCATTCTGCAGCTTGTATACCAAGCTGAGCCTGAATATGCGAACATGTCTTATTTTCTTGTTCGCATGTTCCAATATGCAAATAATTGACACATTCAACAGTACCCGCAAATTTGCCTGAATGGGTCAACTCCCGTTCGTTTGTTGTATTTGTTTCCTTCTTATAGCCGTTGAAGCTATTTTGACATAAATCCGGAATAACATGTCCCGAATAATAAATATTTTTATCTAAAGTTTTTTTAATTTCATCAGAATCGCTCTGAGTGGTGATAGCGAAAACTTTATCGTCAGTGCTTTTCTCAATGTCATTCAATTTAGAGGTGTTCTCACAATAATTGATTGAAGTAAGATGTGAAGAGATCGGTGCCAAATTGGCATTATATGATAAGTTTTCTATTTTATCGAAATTGTATTTCATTTCATTTTCTAAACTGGCAATTGTTGTCTGTGTGGCTAAACAGTCCGCATTTACTTCTTTTTGACATGAAATTACGTAATCCTTTGCAATGTTGCTGCATGTAGGGGGAGAATTGATACAGATGGCAGCATTTTCTAGTTCCACACTACGTTGTACTGGTGAAATTTTAGTGTAGTAGGCACTGACATCGGAGGTTGGCCGGCACGGGGAATAACCATTTAAGGATTCAGTTTCAAAAAACTGATCAGAATTAACAAAGGATGTCATATTTGTTAGAGGCTCGATAACTTCCTGAACTTCAACTTTAGAGTTCAGTCTTCTTCGTTTTGCTTCATCGCAATAATGGTGATTTTCTTCATTAACATCTAGATAACACAAGAAGCGATTTAAAAAATCAAAGACAACAAGTTCAAATATAGATTTTTTTATAAAGTAAGACATGGTTACACAAAGTTTAGATGAAAACGATACACCAAGTAAGGTGCATTACATTTCGTGACAATTATTTAAGCAGAAAAAGGTAAAATCTAAACGAAAAACTTAATGTGAAATTACTTGTTGTAAACCAACATAAATATAAATCTACGGTAGCAAAAAATTAAATTTACTGATTTATTCAGAGAAATACCACATTAGAAAGTGTATGATAGTCCAAATATATGGTAATTAAATTTTAAGCCAAAATTTTATCTCCATTTTTCAAGGGAGTCGGTTGATAATGGCAAGACATCGCTTTACTTTTATTCAATGTTGCGATCTTGTTATAAGCACCTGATCCATTATGTGCATACATTTTCAGTATAAACTAAGTATTGTATAGTGTGGAAAAGGCAATTCATCCAGTAGACCGGTCTCGTCATTATTGAGAACTTGTAATATACTGTTAAGAATTTGCCGCGGACCTTGTTCGAACCTGGGCACGTTTGCTTCGAAATATGCTGCTCTAAACGCTGAGCCACCATGCCGAAGCAGACGTGCCCAGGTTCGAGCCCTGTCCTTAGCAAATTCTGGACAGTACATGATGAGTTCCCAGTAAGGACGAAACCGGTCTATTGGATGAATTTCCTATTCTACACTATACAATACTTAGCTTATACTGAAAATGAATGTACATAATTGGCCAGGTGTTAATATCAAGATTACAAAATTGAATAGAAATAATTATTATAAAAGACCGCGCAACCAATTTAAGTTTAATTAAGAAATCGCTTTTGTTGTTTTCTACCAATTCACACATGTATTCAATGTCTCCACTAATTAGAAAATATGCTATATTTCTCAACATGCGAAATTAGCATATTCAATTTGAATTGAGAAATATTGCATTAAAACAGACATAATTTAAGGTAAGCATATACAAAAAAGTTAACAAAATGACATTTTCTTTTCACCTGAACTAAACTCGACTGTAATATTTGGTAATTTAAATACTCAGTTTTTTTTAAAATAACCCATAATACAACAATAAACTGTTAGCTGAGGGTTGAGGATTTGGCACAGAACAGTTTACACTTATCGTTTTTTGCTTTAAAATATTTCTGGAAATCCACCTGATTTGGAATTCAATTTCTATTTTCGCTTATTTCGGAAACGTTTTCCACTATGACAGCCATGTTCAGTCTACAATTCTTTTAAATTCGCATCCTTAGTAATCGGTCAGTCCGGCTTACACAATAAATTGAGCAGCTATGGAATATGTACAAAAAAACTGTGCGAATGTTAAACTGTAGGAAGCTTGTTCATTACATTTAAGTGGAACATGCGTTTAAGGTATAAAAACATCAGCTGCTTATAAGGCATCCGAAAATCACTGATTTTATTCTTCGCAAACATTTCGGATGATGTGTATCCTTCTAATTGTAAAATGAAATCTACCCTCTTTGGATTGGAAACGCCTTCATTGCTTGTTTTCAAAGCAAAAAATGAAAGTTACAGACAGCAGAAGCTGTGTGCAACACCAATAGTGCTAAGAAAAATGTTTAAAATGTGTTCGTATATTATTTAAATCAACGCTACGATCTTGATATGAACCCTTATCCCACTATATACATAAATTTGTCAGTACAAACTAAGCAATGCATACTGTATGAAAGGCAATTCATTCAATAAATCGGTTTCGTCCTTATTGGGAACTCTTCACGTACTGTCCAAGATTTGCGAAAGACAGGGCTCGAACCTGGGCACGTCGGCTTCAAAATTTCTGTTTTAACCACTGAGCCACTCTGCCATACACTTAATTCAATTTTCAGCTATATACTCACTAATGTTTCGTGATTAGCCTTTCCTTTAGGTCTAAATTTCCAACCAACTATCTCCAATCTTGAATGAAGATTGCTTTTGCGAACCTGGAATATTGAAATTACCTGATCTACGTTAGAAATGAATAAATTACTGAGGCTGTCAGAACGGCACAACTTTTGGATAAGGATAGGGTGAAATTTGAATTAGACGTTGCCTTTACTGTTTTAACACACCAAGAGGATAAAGTTAAGCCTAATTATGAAATTAAACGTCTCAGAAAGGATTTAGTATCAAATAATGTAACATTTGTAAAGGCGGATAAATGAGGAGCTACAGTTCTCATGATTCAATCCGATTATAATAATAAAATGATAGAAAAATTGAGTAATGCTGAAGTATACACTAAAATAACAAAAGACCCAACTGATAAGTTACTAGTGCAAGTAAAAGTATTAATCAATAATATGATTGTTAGTGAGGAATTGGATTTGATGCAGGGTTACACTCTCATTCAAAGAGATACAGTTGCACCTAAAGCTAATCGTTTAGTTAAAGTGCATAAGCCGGGTAATCCTTAAAGAATTAAAGTAATTTTACAGCACTCCCCATCATGTAAAATTTCTATGATTTGTGTCATAGAAAAAGAAAATATTCCTATTTCTTATAAATATCTTGCTAACTCATATCATTTGGTTTAAATTGTTGATAAATGTGTACTGGATGAAAAGGATAGATTAGTAAGCTTAGATGTAGTATCTGTATATACGTATATACCGGTACCTCAGGCTCTGGATTGTTTTAGACGTTTTCTAGTTGATCACCTACCTACTTTTCTTGGATGACATATTAATGATCTGGAACCATGGTGACAATGAAATGATAAATTTCTTAATTAAGCTAATCGAATAAGCAAACGCCAATTTATCTTAGAAAGGAAATCGTCAGATGAATTACCATTTTTGGATGTCAAATTAATTAGAAATGGTCGGAAATTGGGAAGAGATATTTATAGGAAGGACACTTATTCAGGAATCCTTCTTAATTTCAAGTCCTATCATCCGTATCGTATGAAAGTCGGTATCTTAAAGTCATTATCATTAGAAGCCTTAAGTTAACAGATACAAAATATAGGAAGTTAGAATTAGGTAGACTTCGCAATATATTCAAGTCCAATTGTTACCCTCTCCTTTTAAAAGATGCAATAACGTTGTACGTCGTGAAAAAAATTAATCCTTGTTTAAGGTACATGAAAGCGGATGAGGAGAAGGAAGAGCGGAATGTCATAGTATTATCAGACCCTATATTAAGTAGGAAAGTGAAATCCTTAGCTTTAAAATACAATATAAGGACCGTTTTACACTAGGCACTATACTCCCTAACCAAAAAGAAAAGATTGAACCCTTAGAAACATCAGGAGTGTATGAGATCCCATGCAATGATTGTTATCTCATGTATGTTGGTGAGACCATGCGCCCAATCAAAGTAAGAAGAAGTGATCATAAAACTGCGTGTAAGTATGGCCTATTTTGCTAAATCTGCTTTTGCTCATCATGTAGTGGAGACTATCAACGGGAAGGAATTCAAACGCATAGCAATATGTCGTCGTAATAGGGTGACGAGATTGATTAGAGAATCTATCGAAAATAAATCTAGAGATAATATTATGAATCAAAGAGCTGTTGAAAAATCGTTAGGTCCGATTCGGAATACAACATTAGCTAATGGCATGAAATGGCGATTGCATGAATTGGAAACTGAAGCTAGCTCCAGTAAAAGATTAAGAACATCGGATTAAGATTGACTAATTAGTGGGCTGAGTGTTCAAGTAATGAATAATCAATTATTAAAAAAATATAGTCTTTGCGATCTTGATTTATTATGTACATACATTTTCCAATATAAACTAAGCATTTTAATGTGTATAACAGGTGATTCATCCAGTACACCAGTTTCGTTCTTATTGGAATCTTAGTTTTAAGGGGATGTCATAAAGGTAGCACCAAAAGGAAATACCATCCAAGAAAAATTGTTTAGTATATTTTTGTGTCCATCTATATTGGATGGTCCACGTACACGTATGTCGTCTGTGTTTATTATAAGCGTATCGTCCAGACGAGACTTAATTATGCCTAATTCTGCAGATAAATTATTCATTTGAGAAGTCAGTCCCTGAATCAACGTTTCCAACCCATCAGAAGCCATATTAAATGTACCACACATGCTTTATTTTTACTCAATTATATATAGAATTTTGCTCGCACAACGAGTATCGATTTAATAAAACAAATTTACACATATTAATTATTTTATGTTCACTTCGGCTCGAAGTCTTCTTTTATCCATGGGTTGACTGCTTCATTCTTATACGGGCGCTTCTGCGAGGAATTTCTGTTGAAATAATATCTGCCCTAGATAAGACTCTTTGTTTATAAGTTGTCTTAGGGGAGGCTATTGCCACATCTTCCCCCCCCTCAGGAATCGGATTTGGCACTCTGCTTAAACGATCCAGTGCAACTGCTCGTGGTCCATCGGGCATGCTAACAAAAACAGTATTCTGCTCTGAGTCCACCCACGCGATACTGCCCATCATTGACAACCTGCAGTGCCATGGGCTCGAACTTCGCGACCATGACATAGTCGCCGAACTTTAGGCGAGAGCGTATCGATTGCCTTGCATAGCCTTGTCGCTGTGTGGCGCCAACATATTCAGTTAACTGTTCTAGTCGCTCCTGAATATCCGCTATAGTGCAGCGCTCATGGGATCCTTGGATCAGAGGTTCACCTGGCAGTCTTATGTGTCCTCTATATACCATGGTCGTTGGAGCGAATCCTGTAGCTGTTGAGACCGTAAAGCGCATGGCCCGCTCGACCAAATGTAATTTGTCTCTCCACTTTCCGGGGCTCTCGTGGCACCAACATCGCAGTACCTCTTTCATCGTACTATGTGCGCGCTCAGCAGTCGCATTGGTTTGCGGGTGATAAGTGGCTGTGCGGGAATGCTCTTTGTCAAGGTCTTTGCACCACTGATTAAATTCTTTCGACTCAAACAGTGCGCCTTGATCGGTAACAATAAATTGTGGTGCACCGAATTGACTGAGCTATCGCTCTTCTAAACACGTTATAATCTTTACTGTTGTGATCTTCTTGAGTGGTACAAACTCGACCCATCGGGTAAACTTATCGACCATGGAAAACACATAGGACACCCCGCCGCAAGCTACCGGCAGTGGACCTACCAGGTCGATATGCAGAAACTCGTTCTGTACAGTGGCATTGAAAGCAATCGGAGTGACTTTTTCTCGTTTTTTTGGTTTGAAACGTTGGCATGTAGAATAGAATAGAATAGAATAGAATATCTTTATTTGGATTCAAACCACACATATTCCATCAAATAATAAAATTGGAAATTGTACAATATATATTAAAATAATTATCACATCACAATAATTGTGCAATTCATCTCATGTAGATAGGTATATCTCACTAGTTGTACAATACAATATATCAATATCAGAAAGTTCGACTGAAAAGAATAATATATACATCATCAAATTAG
>JAQBSW010007833.1:20000-38107 GCA_029291075.1 Eudiplozoon nipponicum | reverse complement strand
CGTAGACTGGTTAAATACGATGGGGTTGGTGTTTACTTCGAGCTCGCAAACTTGATTTAAAGCATTGATACCACCACCCGCGCAATCAATTATTGTTAAATTGTATTGTCTATATATGTATATGATGCGAAAGCTGCAAATAGTTAATGTTCGTGACTGCATAGAAATTGTGCAGCCGACATTTCCAGTCAAGTTCAATGTATACAAGACTACTAGAGATGAGAGCCGCATATCTAAATTTGATTTCCATATATATTCAATGCGGTTTGATCCTCGATAGTCAGTTTGCCGTCGTACTCTGATGATGATCATGGAAGGTCGAAACGCGTCAGTGCGTTGCGGCAGGCGGTAGTTTTGTTATGTTGTTCGAAGTCTGGTTAAATACAATGGGTTTGGTGTTTACTTCAAGCTCGCAAACTTGATTTAAAGAATTTTTACCACCACCCGCGCAAACAATTATTGTTAAGAGCCAGATAATGTCTGATCGTATTTGGCATTAATAATACTACTGATAGTAGCAGATGGATCTCGCTAAAAATGTGAGATTTGTTATTTAAAGTTATGTGTAAAATGTTAACTGGAAATTATCATTTTCTAAAGTAAACTATTCACTTTAAATGTACAAGGACTCACGAAGTAACTTTAGAAAATATTATGTCAAATATAAATAATCGAAGCAATCCATGCACAGAATTTGGTAATGAAATTTAATGGGATTTCCAAATAAGCCAATTGCGAAAACTTCAAACAAACCAGCAACTCTTATTTAAATCAAATTTCCAAGATTGAAGTAAATACCAATCCCATTGTATTTAACCTGTCGCAAAAACCAGTCGCACGCACTAACGCGTTTCGGCCTTCCATGATCATCATCAGAGTACGAAGGTAAACTGATTAACGAGGATCAATCCGCATTGCATATACATATGGAAAGAAAAATTATATATGGAACTCGCCAAAAGATGTGCACAGAGCATACGTTAGGAATTTTTTATTGATAACTTCTATTTTTCCTCAATTTGAGACACAAAAGTCGACAGCACGAAGTTATTTAGATATATATCTGCAGTCCCATTAATATGAACTATTTAGAATCACCATGGATCTCTTAATATTTTTTCTAGACTTGTAGGGCGATATGTTTTATGACAAACAAAAATTTAAAGCTGTTTTTGTAGTAACTTCTCTGAAATCAAATGGATTTACAGTTAAACCTAGTAAAATCCCTTGACCTCATTTCTATTGTTGCTTTTGTTTATAACTGTGTTGGTCATATTTTTCTATCTGTAATTTATATGGTCTTGTAAATATTCGATGCTATATAGTATACATTTATGTGCACAAAGTTAAAAATACAACTCTGTAATGTTTTAGTCTTTTAAAAATTCTATGCATTTAATAACGAGCACTTCCTGCAAACATAAATACAGTTGTGTATTCGGTGTTTCGCAGCTATAAAAATAAACTACGCGAGTTACAATAGTTAATGTATAACTGGAGAGCTCAGTGGTTAGAGCACAAGATTCCGAAGCAGACGTGCCCAGGTTCGAGCCCTGTCCGCTCCAAATTCTGGCCAGTACATGATGAGTTCCCAATATGGACGAAACCGGTCTACAGGATGAATTGCCCTTTCCAAACTATACAATTCTTAGTTTATGCTGGAAAATGTATGTACTTAATGGGTCTGGTGTTTGTATCAAGATCGAAACCTTGATTACAGTAATTAGCTGTGATGATTGCTAACACATAACGATATGTCTTCGTAACTGAATGACAAAATTGATTCGGGAATTTATTTCAATTAATTCAAGAGCAGATATTGTCAATAAAACGGCGGGTTTAATATCGATATGTTCTATTTAGAATGCAGTACTATTTAATGGTAGGAATCGACAACTGCATCAATCGGAATAGGAAACTGGCTATCGCAAACGATTGCGAATTTTGAATTAAGATTTTCTTCTATTCGGCTTTACAAAGTTAGCACGGGTTAATGATTTATTTAATGTACCGTCTTTCCAAATTTCATCGTTTATTTTTACTATAATATTCAATTTGTTAACTTGTTGATTTTGAGACCTATTAGTGGACTTTTATCTTAATTATCACATTTTCATACGGCGATCGTTCTTGCGTTTAATAATTTTGATTAACGCTTTTGTCTAATCTTCATTTATTTTTACTCCATAAATTAATTAAGTTTTTTGCTTCACTAAATTCTTGATCGTGTTAACTGGCATGATTTAATATGAGTATACTTGTATTACTTAGTTTCGCCCCACAAAAACCACACACGTAATCCTTAATTACATTATTTCACACGTATATATATATATATATATATATATATATATATACATATATAGAGCATTGCAATTAAACAATAATTGAATAGCGCGGGTGGTGGTAACAATTCTTTAAATCAAGTTTGCGAGCTTGAAGTAATCACCGATCCCATTGTAGTTAACCAGTCGTCTAACAACATTTCAAAGCTACCGCCAGCCGCAACGCACTGACGCGTTTCGACCTTCCATGATCATCATCCAATTTTGACAGCAAAGTGTCTAGAGAGGAATCAAACCACCAATGCATATATATATATATATATATATATATATATATATACATATATATATATATATATATATATATATATATATATATATATATATATACGAAGCAAAATTAGATAGGCAGCTCTCACCTCTAGTAGTCTTGCATACATTGTACGTAACTGGAAATGTCGACTGCACAAAATGTGGCTAGATGATTATTTTAAGCTTGCAAACTTGATTTAAAGAATTATTTCCCACGGTCGGAATAACAAACTTGTCTTACGCGTGTAAAGGATAAATTGGGATTCAGTCATTTTGGTTTTGACCCAGTCGATGCAAACGTGTATGGAACTAAATTGAACAATATACTTACAAGTTATAGGAACGCATACACACCGCTTGGCGACAAGCAACTATCTAGCGAAATTTAAGAAGCTATTAGGTGTTTACACATTCATAAGTACAAACGGAATAATCTTAGTTTAAAATTGCAATTGCGGCTGGCGGTGGTTTTGTTATGTTGTTCGAAGACTGGTTAAATACGATGGGTTTGGTGTTTACATCAAACTCGCAAACTTGATTTAAAGAATTGTTACCACCACCCGCGCAATCAATCATTGTTAAATGATATTGTCTATATATGTATATGTGGCGAAAGCTGCAAACAGTTAATGTTCGTGACTGCATAGAAATTGGGCAGCCGACATTTCCAGTCAAGTTCAATGTATTCGAGACTGCTAGAGGTGAGAGCTGCATATCTAAATTTGATTTCCATATATATTCAATGCGGTTTGATCCTCGATAGTCAGTTTGCCGTCGTACTCTGATGATGATCATGGAAGGTCGAAACGCGTCAGTGCGTTGCGGCTGGCGGTAGTTTTGTTATGTTGTTCGAAGACTGGTTAAATACAATGGGTCTGGTGTTTACTTCAAGCTCGCAAACTTGATTTAAAGCATTGTTACCACCACCCGCGCAATCAATTATTGTTAAAATTGCAATTGTTCTATTAGTTTAAATTTATATTGTATAGTAAGTTGTAAACCAAAAAAATAACCGAAAAATGTTTCCAAAATGTATCCGTGGAAAAGAAAAACTGAAAATAATCACTTGTTAGTCAGATTAATGATCTCTAAAATACACTACTTTTGGTAATCACATGCAAGGCAAATTAAAATGTATACATGCTTATATTCACGAACCCGTACACACACACACTCTCTCACACACACGCACATATATATATATATATATATATATATATATATATAATGGCATTACGTCGTAGGTTAACTGCTCTAAACATTTATTCACATTTTATTTTGAAAGATTTTAGCTTCGAAAACTAGCAGCTTCACTTATCTTAAATTCCGTAACTAGGGTGTGGGCCAATCTTTAGCTCGGGCATTCTCCGAAAGTAGGCTTAATAACATCTTTAGTCATTCTTATCCTCATACAATCACCTCCACTCAACCGAACGAGTGAAACAAATGAGTTTATTCTTAAAGAACTACTTTTGAATTTGTTCACATTCGTGTACACACGGGCACACGTTCGCGCACATTCTCACACCATATTTTATTGAAGTATTATTTGATTTTCCACTTGAAATATCGCTAAATAATTGGAGAATTTCCATGCTAAATAAATTTGGCACATTTTGCTACCTAAATACTCCATTTATCAGTAAGCAATTTAAGCCATGTCGCACAAATCTTTCATTTCAATTTTCACATCTTTGTGCACATCTGTATTTTATCATTCACTGACGAGATACCCTGTTAGGTCTTCGAAATATACACTACTTCCATTTCTCTTCCACTTTCTCTCTAAAATATTTTGCATACCGTTGATTGTGATTTGCTCACATTTAACTGCTTGTCCTTCCAAAGTAACGTACCTTAAAATCCACTTATTTATTGACTCTTACTTTTTCGATGAAACAGCTATCACTTACACATTATGAATGCAGCCCACTTATCCGCCTCGTGCACAGGCATGTATTCGTCAAATGTTCAGCGAAATACCGAGTGCTTCAAGTTGTACCTACTCGAATAGGTAAATTTTCCGCGACAGCAATGCACATTTATGATTATTTAGTTTTCGTAACCTTAAGTTGTATTACAGTTTTATGCATAATAATATTTCAAGGTAAATTGTTAGAAATAAATACAATGTATTTAAACAACAAGTCCCAAGAATACTTTAAAATATTATAACTTATCACGTGTGAAAAATGTGGGCATTAATAATTGGATGCCATATGTGCTCCAGCTAAAAGAAAAAAGAATAACTAAATTACATTAGTTAGAATATAAGTGAAAAATTATGTGTAGTGTGCGGCAGGTTGACTCAGTGTTTAGAGTACCAGATTCCGAAACAGACGTGCCCAAGTTCGATCCCTGTGCACGGCAAATTCTGACAAGTACGTGATGAGTTCCCAGTACGGACGAAACCGGACTACTTGATAAATTGCCTTTTCTACACTAAACATTTCTTAGTATATACCGACAAATATATGTACACAATGGGTCAAGATCGCAATATTAATTATTGTAGTGGTTAATGACACGATCGTCGAATTTATAAAATGCTTCTTGAAATCAAATTTGCGAGTTTGATATAAACAACTAGTCACATTTTTAGTTGAGCCATTATTGTGCATTTTTAATTTTAACTGAGAAATAAATCATATGTGTACGTATACATTTATAATAAATTTGCCATGCAAAGCACAATTAAAGATAGGACAGTATCTTTAAGCCAGAACTCAACTCGACTTTATCCAGACACTTTTTTAAAACACGAGGAATAAAATTGTTACTACACGCATAATAAATGAAAAACAGGATGATTTTTTGTGCATGTGTGTGAGTTTGTACACATTTTTCCAGCAAGTACGTTTCCCGCTTCCTGTTTGTTATGTATCATGTGTGTTTAAAACAGATTTATCCCCCTTGCTATAAAAAAGTGGCTACATAGAGAAACAGATTTTATAGTAATGTTGCGTTTTGGCGAAAACTAAATGTCCTTTATAAACGATGATTTTAATACCTGATTATTTTAAAAGTATAATATCACATATTTATCAGATAAAATTACCAACCCTTTGTATTTACAACAACTTCGCAATCAATGTTTACTTATAAAATAATTATTAAGCCATGAAGCCTCGATGATTACGACTGAACACTGGAATGCTTATGCTATTGTGTTAGCACTTAGGTATGATGGTTCCTGCCTGAACATACAATGCATTTATATGTTACTATTTTTTAATTTGTAGAAATATGAATAAAAAGGCTATTGTACCTGCCTTTGTAGGATTCCTTCGTGTAATGTTGTATTTAATTGTTTGTATGTCATTAGGTATGAATATTTGTATGTATGTATGCATGTATGACTCTACGTAAATATATATATATGTGTGTATGTATGTGTATATGTGTGTATGTATGTATGTATGTATGTAGTATGTATGTATGTATGTATGTATGTCTGTGTGTATGTATGTACGTATGTATGTATGTATATATATACATATGTATACTTATTTTATATATGTATGTATGTATAACATGCTTATGCTTCTTATGCTTATCTTATGCTTATGTATGTATGTACGTATGTATGTATGTATGTATGTATGTATGTATGTATGTATGTATGTATGTATGTATGTATGTATGTATGTATGTATGTATGTATGTATGTATGTATCTGTGTATGTATGTATGTATGTATGTATGTATGTATGTATGTATGTATGTATGTATGTATGTATGTATGTATGTCTGTATTTATGTATGTGTGTATGTATGTATGTGTGTATGTATGTATGTATGTATGTATGTATGTATGTATGTATGTATGTATGTATGTATGTTTGTATGTTTGTATGTACGTAGGTATGTATGTATGTATATATATGTATGTATGTATGTATGTATGTATGTATGTATGTATGTATGTATGTATGTATGTATGTATGTATGTATGTATGTATGTATTCTTGTATGTATGCATGTACGAATTTATGTATGTATTTATATTTATATTTATAAATTTATATAGATATGTTTTTATGTATTTTTTCTATATATTTATGTAAGTAGTTAGGGTTTATTTATTTATGTATGCTTGTAATTATTTACGTTTTTATTTATGTATTTATTCTTTTAAATATTTTTGTATGAATTTTTATATGTATTTATAATTATATATATATATATATATATATATATATATATATATATATATATGTATTTGAGATACATGTCAGGGTGGTTCAGTGGGTAGAGTACTAGATACCGAAGCACGTGTGCCCAGGTTCGAACCCTGTCCATGGCAAATTCTGGAAAGTGAGTGATAAATTCCCAATAAGGAAGAAGCCTGTATACTGGTCGAATTGTCTTTTCCTCACAATACTTAGTTTATACTGATAAATGTATGCATATGATGGGTCGGTTGTTTATATCATGTTCGCAACCTTGAATAATGTTTAAATATCACATCGAAGTCAGTTTACCGTTGTGCCCTGACGGTGGTTATGGAAAGTCGAAACGTGTTAGTACGTGAAGCGAAAGGTAATTTTGCCATGCTGAGCATCCGTTGAAATATAATCCGATTGAATTTTTGTATCAAGCTCGCTAGCATAATCTAAATAACTGTTATCGCCATCCACATAACTTTTCAATTCAATACAAATTCCCTAGGTAGCGTTGTTTCTGTTCTTTAATGACAGATTGCGGTGGATTTGTGGAATGTTAAGTCTATATGAATGCCACATATATTCCGTTGAATATATGTTTATTTACAATGCTAGCCAAAAATGCAAATTAGAACGATATTGAAAAAGTGGATAAACTACCACTTATTTTGCTTTAGCGAATTAGGGCGTTACTTATTTGCTATTGTGGTTTATATTTCGTATTTGCATCAATAAATATTTTGCAATATCAGTATTCTAATGAAATTCTTTCCTGCGCTGTCAGCTTTTCGCTTTGTAACTCCTACGACAATATTTATGTTATTCTTTGGGATAAATTTCTTATCCATAAATTACGTTAAATTTAGGTTCACTTGTGAATATTTCAAAAACCCGACAAAATGAAGATAGTAAGTAATTAAACGAATCTTCCGGCAGAATTTTGTGTGTTCTTTCAGAAAATTTCAATGCTTGAGCTCATAATTGAAGAATAATTTCATTTATATATTAGGTGTACTGATGAATCCTTTATATCCATCAATAATGATATTGAAATATATGACGAGCTTGAAGATAACAAAGGTTAGGACCATCATTTTTAATTTCCCTTCGAGCAACTACATCATCAAATGCAAGCACTCTATCCGTCGACGTATTGATATTGAGACGAAAATATAGCAGTTTATGGAGGATATACTCCGACAGCAGCTTTGGTTTGCACAAAGCGTCCACTGTTTCAGCATATTCAAAAATACCCATGAACGAACTTTGGTACGAAATTTATCCTCCAGCAAAATTTTCGCAGGAATTGAATGCAAAGAGATAGTGGTGCTACAAACAACTTTAGTAACTTTTACTATAATCAAAGTTGCGATCTTCGTACAAGCACCTGACCGGTTAATTACTTACACATGTTAGTATAAACCAAGTATTTTATAGTGTAGCAAAAGGAAATTAATCCAGTAGAACGGTTTCGTCCATATTGGGAACTCATCATGTACTGGCCAGAATTTGCCGCAGACATGATGAGTTCTCAATAAAGACGGAACCGGTTTACTGCATGAATTGCTGTTTCTACACTATACAATTCTTAGTTTATACTGCCATATTTAAGCACTTATTGGGTAAGGTGTTCATATCAAGTTCGCTATATTGATTAAAGTAAATGTTATCACCGCCCGCGCAACCAATGTTCGTTCAACTTTAGTAAAAAAGTGAAAAACCTAAGAATCAATTGAAACAAACATGATGCATGCATATTATACAAAAGCTGTAAAGCCGGACCGTAAAAAGGACTACATTTGTTTATTTATCTTGTAAAGTGTATATGCCATCCCTAATATAAACGATGAATTTAAATACAGTGCACAGAATCGTAATAAAATCCGTTTTCTTTCCAAAATACGCCTATTAAATAAAAATGCAAATTGTAGGTTCTGAACAATCGGTATACCAATTTTGGTTGTTAATAAACTTGCCATAAATATACAGATTGGTTGAGCAGATTACGAAAGAAGCAAATCTGTGTTAACACTAGGCTAGGCATAGTTGATAAATTAAAAAAATATTTCACATTTTGGAAAAAATTGATTGCACAAAGTACATTCCAAACTAAATACATTTTTATTCCTTTTAAACCTAGATTTAAAAATGAGTTGCGTATGACAGAATCGGTTAGTTGCAACAGCCTATTACCATGCTAAATAAAGCAAAATATCTTAACAAAATTTATAATAACTGATGAATTGTTTATGAGTTTGTGCGACTGAATTTGTTTTTCGAATTATCTTTTGTGTTGCCTAATCTGTAAATGAAATCAAGTTAATCCATCTTGCCATTATATCTTTTCACTTACTCTATGTAATTCATATACCGAGTCTGTAAAGGATACCAACACTATCCTCCATGGTGGTACCATGTATCGACTCGGCACCAATAGTGTTAGTACCATGTACCTTTTTGGTACTATTATGTTGGTATCGGGTACTGACACAATAGCCATAGTGTTAGTATCCTTTATAGAGTGAGTAGGCGTTGAAGTCGCATTGTCAAGAATTTGTATGTTGTTAGCTTCACTACTGCAGGTATACACATTCGTCTAGGAGATTGTACCGTTCGATTTGCTCACATTCCTGACTCAAATGTAGAGTTGGTATAAGACGTAATACCGGCTCATACTGATGAGTCGCTAGTAAGCACGAAATTAACGTGCGCGAGATTATACTTTCCGTTCAAGCAAATTTATTTTGACATTTACTTTTGGTTCGATTTGAACGAAACAATTATTAGATTTCACATGTCTAATGCATTCAAGCTTATCTGTCTTTTCTTCGCGAATAGCAACAAAAATATTTCACGTGAATTTCACCACACACTTTTTGAATCACTGAAATAATATTCATTTATGTCAAAGTTGTGATCCTGACATAAGCAACAGTCCCATTTTATATGCACAGTTGACAGAATAAACTATGCATTTCACAAGGTAGGAAATTTTGTTCTGCGTTATACACTGAATAGTCAAATGTATAAAATTAATGGGATTGGTGCTTATATCAAGACAGCAAACTGCTCGCGCACTCAATGATCGTCCAATTATCACTGGAACTATGATTTAATTAGGTGTGCGTAGAGTGGGCTCTTGGTTTAATTTTTGTTTAAATATTCTTTACTTGGGTCAAGGGTGAAATTAATTGAATATAAAAATTTTGGCCAGATTTTTTATTATTGAAACATGAATGATGCGATTCCTAACGGTTATAATTGAACTCGAAAACGAAAAGCTTTGAAAGGTATTTTTACATATGTAACTGTGTATGTAGCATTATACGTCTAGATTCGTCAAATTTAGGAAATTGTTTTCGTGCATGCATGCATGAATATACACACACGCACACATTGGTATGCGCGTTATCGACAATGTGACTGTTTTTTCTATTTTGGTTGGCTAGTGAGAGTACCCTCGTGTCATTACAGAATAATGAGTGTGCATGCAGATACTATAGAAGCATACTACTTCATTTTACGCTAACGCCTAAGTTGTACTTTCCATAGTATATAAGTGTGAGTAAAAATCTTTACAAGCTGCATTCCTAAGGACAGCTTAACTTAGTCCCAATTTCACAGAACTTCACACTATTCAACATATAATGCCTACTGTAAATATACGTTGAATTCAATTCAAGGAACTGACCAGCTAGAATTGTTTACGATTGTGGCCACTTTTTCTTTAGGCTTGTGGATAGTGCGCACTTTTCATTGTTATGTTTATTTCACAGCAAATTTTGACAAATCTAATTAGGCTCGGACAAAGTGAGATTTTTCGTTTGAATCACAATTTATTATAGAAAATTTGTGAGGAACACGCCAATCCATCAGTTCACCTATTTTGATGGATTCCTTTTGATCCTTCCAATATTGCACCATGCACAGCATTTGTTGTGCGTTTCGAACAGTCTGTGAACTGTCGAGGAATTGATTTTATAAAGTCAATTTAAGAACTTTCATTATTTACTTTAAAAAAATGAGATGCATGAATTATGTGGATATTTCCTAAATGTTGCTGTTTTTATTAAGCAAACTTGTCAGAGGCAAATTCAAGTAAATGAGATAAGAAACTCCAGCTAAAAATTTTTGTTAATAAACTGTTTTTTATAAAATCAACTTGAAGCAGTAAAACTGAAAGATTTTTATTTATAAATAAGTAAACTGTGATGTTTGAATGGTAAATCAACATATATTCCTCCAGAACGTCATATCACCGGATATTGGAAATAATATTCTGCACAAAAACACGACTGTGGATTTTAATAATCGTTCAAAAATATTTCATGTTTGTGTTCTTGCGTTGTTTAACCTGCTCGTCTTGTGGAACAACAAGATTATCAATAACGCAACGAGAAGTGCAGTTTTGAATACAATGAATTTTATTACGTGTATACCTGTTTCACACGTGCGTGTAACTGGAATAAATACCACGAATTCGTCTTTCAACTGATTTATTGAAATCATTGATGTGTTCACTTTAAAAAATGAGCTGTGTGTGTATGCATGTGAATATGTATATTCATCTATACGAATTTTAGTAAATGTCTTCAGTGACAGAAATTGACCATTTAAGCTAATTTTGATGGACAACTTATTTTTTTTATTTCTGGGACACGCTTCGTAAAACAGGTTAAATTTGATAATTGTCAGTAAGTTATCTAGTTGATAGATATATTGTCAATCAAACTTTCTGGTACATATTGAGATTGCATGGTCTGTCTATAGATAAGTACGAAGACATCACTGAATAAAGACAACACAACGCTTATCACAGCAGATTAAAACGTAGGCACAGAATTTTGAAAGAAGAGCTGGGCAAACTATAAGACAAAATGAATGTTTTATCGCAATAGGCAATCTCTCAACCTTAACTCTTGTGCGGATTTTATAAACGATCCATTCGCTTTCTTTTGTTCTTTATTTTGACACGAAGTGAAATCATCCGTCAGGATTGTGAGTGTAAGTCATACAAATGTATAAAACAATCAGAACTCACATTGGCTCCTACTGTACATATTTGACAAACTCGTTGTATCCTATTTGCGCCTTAACTGTCTTATATGGAGTTGTTTGCTATTTACGGTTGAATAAGTAGCTGACTTCAAAAACACAAACTTGCTAGAAAGCTAAATATTATCATGGCTGTGTTTAGCTGATTTTATATGATATGCACCCAATGAAAATCGATTATAGTTCAACTCGAATTTATTGATTTTTTAATAAACATTATTACATTTTGAAATAGATTGCTAACACATAAGTAGTTATTAAATTCTGAAAAATTGAATGGCCTTTCCATCAATCCTGGCGGTCATCTTTTTCACAATCCGCTCTCCTTACAAACCAGTATCTTCACCTCAAATTGATGCTTGTTTCCTTGTATATTTTGTTGACTTCATCTTATGAGTTCCAACTTTTGTAAATAAATGGGAATTGATTCATAGTATTTTATCGTCAATGCACTCATGCACATATTAGTCGATTTCTCACGTCCTACATTTTATTTGTTTGACAGATAATAGAATATATTTAAAGTAAATGTCTTAATTATCCAAGAAAATGAATCTAAATATTCACTATTACTGTGCTACGCTATAATTTGCAATATTGCAACAAAATCAGCCTGTTAAAACGATATCTGTCAATATCAATGTTTCTACATATTCTTGTGAATTCATGCGGTTGTGTTTGAAATTATCTTTTCCGTATCTCATTTCGGAATATTGAAATTGTATTCACAAAATGGAAGTGGATATGAACGGAAAATTCAAATGAAGCGATTTCATCTTATCGATCTTTGGAAATGTGGTATAAACCGGTGTACGACTCGCGATCTTTTACATATAATTTACAAAGAACTAACCAATGTTTGATAAACAGAAGAAGCTCAGTTTAAACACTTTCAAGTAATTCTGCCAAATGAATCATGTATAATAGAAAGGTTAGTTTTTTGCTGATATATTAAGGAAATTTCTGCTTTAATGTTATATTTCAGAATCCTATATGAATACCTATATCAAATGAGAAAAAGTGTGTGTGTATCTGTAAGGAACATGAAGTCTTGAATGCATCGTATCCGTCAGTACAGACTTTGTTTTTGAATAATTAATCATAATCAAAGGGAAAATTTGCCAGTTCCACAAGCAAATTACAACTACCATAGACGTCAGAGGCCCTAACAATGCAATATAAGGGTTTTTTTCCATTTTAACTGTATCTAATTTAGCGCTCTGACAGTTTCAAATTTAAAATCATCAGGTAATCAAAAGTTAGCAAATATTATACGGGGTCTGCATTTTATTTAAACGATGTCACATTTTGCACGAGCAACAATAAAGGATTCCTTTTCAAATACAAGAAAAGTTCATAAATTCCTACTTCATTATTTACAAATTAATGAATGCAGTTTTTTTCTAAAAACAAGAAATAAAGTGAGTTAACTATAAATAGAGCGCTGTGATGTAAAAAATTGTCGCACGATGTATACAAGCAGAAAGTAAATATAATGGCGTTCAGTGGAAATTGAAATTGAGGCATGCAAGTTATTTGACGTTTCCGTATTTCACACTTTCTAAACATTTGCATCTGATTTTTTCCACCTTATGATTTGATCCTCGTTAGTCAGTTTGCCGTCGTGTTATAGTGACGATTATAGGAGGCTGGAACACGTCAGTATAAGTTAATATTGTTAGTTTTGTAATTTTGTGTGACTGATTAAATATAAATGGATTTGTGCTCGTCTTAAGCTCGCAAATTTCATTGGAAGAACGCCTATTTCCATTTACTTTTTGAAAATAAATAAATTCACTCATTTCTAGCTAATTAAGGAGAGAATGAAGAATACATGCTTCTTTTGGTAGATACCTCTTTATCTTGTCATCACGGTACCCGCGTATTGCATACAAGACCGAATTTTGTACCTATTATATAAGCCTAGTGCTTTTTTAAAGCGGACTCACATTAATTCCATTATCAACACAAATTTCCAATATGTCATCGAAAAATAGTAATTCTTTTTATGCTTGCCCATGGGCAAATTTTCAGGTGCTTCTTTAATCCTAATAAGCCTTTATTGCGGTCACGTCCTTCAGCGCTAAACATGACCTTTGAAATATTTCTCGCATTTGCACCCAAATAGATTAGAATAATTCCTATTGACAGAATGGAAGATAGTGCAGTCATTATTCAGTCATTATGCTACGTCAAAAGATATGAATTTCCATCGATTAAGAATGCAACAATTATCAATTAATTTTTAATTAAGTTTTATACTGATAGGAGGTCTAAGAATCAAATTGCAAACGCTTTCGAAAAGCTCCCGGGGCAATTTTTCATGGGGCTTCCATTTCCAAAAATCACTGGTGAATAAATATTATATATTACAAATTTCAAATTAAATAAATGTACAAACAGAGCATCTTTTAATGAACTGAATTGAATAACTAATCCAGTATAACGCCTATATTTATTTTCTCTTTCAAAATAAAAAAATTTCCGTAAGAAAATTGATGACAGCGATTCCATAATGTGGAATTAATAAAAAAATAATGATCCGGAAACAATATAAAAATTTACAGTTGCGGGGCAATTGATAGCACATGTATTTGTTATGGTAGGCCTCATATTCAGTTCTGTCCAAAAATAAGAGTACTATTACATTCTATTAGTTGGTATATAAATCTCAATCTCCCCATACCCTATTGCCGACAGGATTAGATTAGGTTAACTGGGAATTGTCAACAGTCAACCATACTCTCTTTATAACCTATTGCAAATAGAATGAGATTATGTATACAGGGAAATGAGAATTACTTTAATGTAATGTAGATGGAAATTTTATTGTTTCCGGACAAACAGTGTATGGATCGCTTCATAGGCAACGACCAGTGAGAATCCAGCCATCAATTAAAAATAGCAAACTGTGCACCTGGAAATATATAAAAATCAATATTTTACGGGCCTACGAGTGCTATCAATTTTCCCGCAACCCTCAGTAGTGGTATCACCTCGAACGACGACAGCACTTTTAATGAATATATCAAATAGAAAAAAATTGTCTTATTGGGTTAAGGGTTTCATTAGTGGAATCAGGAAAGTACATAACAAATTATTGTTTTATTAACATGAAAAGAAACTATCACACCTGCGAATGCACTCCTTTTGTTACAAGAATTATGTAGTATTTTTAAATCGAATTTGCCGAATTGTGATAAACATCAATTCAATTTGATATTACAAGTTGCACAACGATGCTAAACTACCATCAGCCATAGGTACTGACACATTTTAAATTTTATGCTCACCATCTGAGCCAAAGAAAAAGCACACTATCGAGGATCAACTTGCAATGTATTTATAATGTATGGAAATTTAAGAATATAGCTCACTCCGAATAGTATCACGTTTATAACATTTTACTCTAATGTGGACTGTCAAATTTATATTCAGTGAAAACCACAATTATTTAGCATTATTCACTATCATTATGCAAGTAATACAATGAACAATTTCGTGTATTTGATGAATAAAACGAACATTGGTTGCGCAAGCGGTGATAACAATTATTGTAATCAAGGTTGTGATCTTAATATAAACACCTGACCCATTATATACATACATTTGTCAGTAAAAGTTGAGTTCACAATATGGACGAAACTGGTCTCCTGGATGAAATTCTTTTACCACATTCTGCAATATTTATAGCTTTTTTGTCTATTTGTTTTTCTTTAAACGTATAATTATTTATTTAATTTTTTCGTTATTTAAAATTTACATATAATATAATTCCTATCTTATAAGTACTTAATTTTAATATAGTCAATATATATATATATATATATATATATATATATATATATAATTCTTTTGAAATACGAGCTTTAATAAAATACATTGGGTCCTTCCCTATGTACAAAAACAAAAATTTTATCAGATACAAGAAACAATTCATTCTCATGCTCATCAAATATCTATAGACATATCTTTCTATATAAATTGGAAAGCAAAACAAGATATAATTATGTAAACATAAAGAGTGTGAAAAATCTGAAACCAATCAATTGCGTGCGTCACATCCAGTTCGAACTCAATGCCTGAACATGCTTCTTCTGCTTGCATAAATCCGGCTGGAATTTGTCTATCTATAAGTCTTCGTATGTGGCTAGCTCCGGTTTGTTAGTGCATTTAGTAATTATTTTGAATGCTCCGTCTGGAGAACATAGGTGTGATGTTTCGACAATTTGTTGCGCAATTGCAGACGTGTATTCACCATTTGATTTAAAACAGGTGTTTAAGTTACAATGCTCTCTCATTCGAGTAATTAACCGTCTGGTCGTAATTTGATCGACAACTTATGCATGTATATTAGTAAATAATATTTGATTTCGACATTAACGGCTGTTTCTCTAAAGGCAAGTGTGTTACCCTAAATAACACTCGTGGTTTAGCTGCAACAAATGCACGTATTATTGCCAATTCAACTTTCTTTTGTGCCATTCGGGAAACTGCATCCCCCAAATAGCTTTTAAACTCAATATTTTGCGGTGTGTAAGCATTCAGGTTATCAATGCCGCGTTTTGCGTACGCGGGTAGTAGCTGTACACGGGCAGTTACACAAAGATCCGATTTGTCACTATTTCCAATTTTGTTTTGTCTTTGATCGGGTTGACTCATTTTTACTTCAATTGGAAATGCGGTTCTATCACATCTTTGTTTACTGGCGACGTTTCGGTGCCTACTTTCCAGCACCATCATCAGGTAACACAACACTGATCAAAATAGCAGATTTAAGCAAATGTGGTAACCTCGTTCCAAAACCATTCTATTTATATATATTTGACTCAACACTCTTTTAATCATAGAATTTGTCTCAGTAACTAAACTCAATATATAACTTTTTTATAATTAGCAGGCCAATCATTACCTCACCTATACCTCATCTCATCTCGTATGCAGAATATTTTAGGGGAGAGAGACAGTATCGAACCTTTTGTTATTTGTTTAAACTGTATTGCTACTATGTCACGGTAATCAAAATTTAAAAATGCTAAAACTAAAACCTTGACTATCATATACTGTATTTTATTTAAAGCCGGGAACTCTAATGTATACAATGGTGTGTGAGGTATTGCGCACATAGCAACAAACTAGTTCAGATATGGAGCAGCAAGTAACGTAGATGGATGGAGAGTGAATGTTATATCGACGCTTAGGTGAACGATTAAAGAGAGAAAGATAGAGATAGTCTGGACAACTAACGTATTTCAAAAAAAAACTAATCGTAAGCACAATGCGTAGTTAATCAACTATTGGAAATAATTGCATAAGAATATTTGCTGATATGACTAAAATACTTCATTACATATATATCTAGATATAATATCGTAAAACCTTTATATATATATATATATATATATATATATATATATATATATATATATAAATAGAGAGAGAGAAAAATGACCATTGATAATTATTAAATATGAATAATTTTTATTCTTATTATATATTTATTTATTACGTTAGTCACACCTTATATCAATATATAAAATACATGTCAATATGTATAAAAACATATATATGAATATAAGCAACAGTATGAGACCAACATCCCTAATCCTATATATATTTATATATATAAATATATATATATATATATATATATATATATACGTTTGCATATTTCAAATTATTATTTTATTCTTTTCATACTGTTTTTTTTATTTACCAATTAATCAAATTGTATATTTATTTATTCACACCTTATATAAATATATAAAATACATATAAATATGTATAAAAAACATATATATATAAATATAAGCAACAGTGTGAGTCATATATATATATATATATATATATATATATTATGTGTATAGAATAAACCTATCAATCTACCCATAGGCCTATCTATATATCCGTCTATCTATCACATTTTGGTTTCCTCTTAAAAGGATACATGGTAGCTATTAACCATGAATATCTTCTCTATGACTAACGTATTATACATTTATTAAGATATTCCTACCTTACATAAATATAGAAAATATAAGCGACAATGTAAGTCAAATGTGTCTTATCTAATGTTCTATCTACTAACCCTTGCTAAATCGGTATACCGTCTTTTGGAACATTTTTTTATTGAGAAAAATAAGTATATAGGAAATTGATATTGGTACAGATCATTCGCAACCAGTTTTCTATAAGCGAGGTTTTTACTTAGGTTCCCACTTAATTCATGTTCCGCAGCCTCACGTTTTCTGACCATAGAAAATGCTTCATTAAATATTGGGCCCAATGA
>JAQBSW010007833.1:0-15000 GCA_029291075.1 Eudiplozoon nipponicum | reverse complement strand
TTCCACAGTTTCCTCATTAATCCTTCTAGATTTTGGATGTTAGCCGTGATGCAACTTCTATTCCGGTATGCTTAAGAGGAGAGGTCGAATATCCCTGTTCAACCAATTATATATTTAAGCCAAGTTTTCAAATTTGAGATAAGCAACAATCTGATTTTAATTAACACAAAGAGCAAAAAAGCGTTTCCAGTTAGTGTGTGCAAAGAACATACAATTTGTATTTATTCTGGCAATCTTTGGTTAAATTTAAGCCTCAGTCGTCATTTCATGCTAACGTTATAGGTGAATCTTCGATGGGTTTTACGTAAATAAATGAAAATCTGCCACTCGTACGCCGGTTTCTTGGACGAGCCTATATTAAGTATGTATTAGGTTTTGCGAACCTAGTAACAAATTAGTTCAGTTGTGACCAGAAGGATAAACCAAAGGCAGCATGAACGGAAAGTATAATCTCATGCACATTCGTTTCGTGCTTACTGGCGACTCATCAGTAGGAGCCGGTATTACGCCCTTTAACCACTATGTATTCGGTAGAAGAATGTGGAATAATAGGACGGTACAATCTCCTAGACGAATGTGTAAACCTGTAATAGTGAAGCTAACATAATCTGAAGTCAACGACAATACGACTTCAATGCTAACTCACACTATATAATATATATACCGAGTCTGTAAAGGATACTAACACTATGGCCATTGTGTTAGTAACTGATACCTTTTTTGAAATCGATGAGTACCGGATACTAACACTATGGTTTCCGAGTCGGTACATGATACCAACCTGATGGATATAAATTTATGCTAAAGTTCACCCAAATTGAGAATTACAACAATTTCCGAACACCTGTTACTCCAGTTAAACCATACACTCTGGCCTTCATCGATATCAGTTATCACATTTCGCGGTAAGCATGACATCATTCAATTCAATATATTACAGTTAAATACTGTTTGTTGCGAAGAACTAATATATATGCAAGTATGTATTAGGTTTTGCGAACCTAGTAACAAATTAGTTCAGTTGTGACCAGAAGGATAAACCAAAGGCAGCATGAACGGAAAGTATAATCTCATGCACATTCGTTTCGTGCTTACTGGCGACTCATCAGTAGGAGCCGGTATTACGCCCTTTAACCACTATGTATTCGGTAGAAGAATGTGGAATAATAGGACGGTACAATCTCCTAGACGAATGTGTAAACCTGTAATAGTGAAGCTAACATAATCTGAAGTCAACGACAATACGACTTCAATGCTAACTCACACTATATAATATATATACCGAGTCTGTAAAGGATACTAACACTATGGCCATTGTGTTAGTAACTGATACCTTTTTTGAAATCGATGAGTACCGGATACTAACACTATGGTTTCCGAGTCGGTACATGATACCAACCTGATGGATATAAATTTATGCTAAAGTTCACCCAAATTGAGAATTACAACAATTTCCGAACACCTGTTACTCCAGTTAAACCATACACTCTGGCCTTCATCGATATCAGTTATCACATTTCGCGGTAAGCATGACATCATTCAATTCAATATATTACAGTTAAATACTGTTTGTTGCGAAGAACTAATATATATGCAAGTATGTATTAGGTTTTGCGAACCTAGTAACAAATTAGTTCAGTTGTGACCAGAAGGAGAAACCAAAGGCAGCATGAACGGAAAGTGTAATCTCATGCACATTCGTTTCGTGCTTACTCCTATTATTACTCCTATATTAATTAGCTAAACACAGTCTTGCCTTTATATTTTACTTTCTTTGTAGCAAGATTCAAACAGCATTCATAATTTGAATAAAATGACAATCAGCTCCGTAAAATAAAGTATGATAGCATTGATTTTATTGAACATTAGTTACAAAAAGGTGGACTTGCATTTTATTGTGTTTGCATTATTTCGTAATAAATAGTTGTATGCCAACTGCTGCGTACATCGTTCGGTTCAGGTTATTGATTGATTAATAAATTTGCGTAAATCTTTAATTATTCACTGTTAAAATAATGAAACTTCCTGTAAGGAAAAATACAAAAAAATATTCGTTTCATTAAAATATGTTTAAAACATTGCGCAATTCCTAAATTTTTAAAATTTAAATTGCCATTTCATTTAAATGATAAAGGTAGATCTCTTAAACATGAACTTACTTTGAACATAATGTATACATTGATTAGGGATTTAGAAAAACGCAAATATGAACTAATTAAAGAGAAAACTAAAATAAGATCTATGTTACTTTCCTCCTTGCACGCGGATGACTTTAAATGTATAGAGGATTTTACTGATGGCGCACGTAATAGGGAGATAAAAAAGGTTTACATCAGGCATGATAGAAAGTTAGGAAATTTGGGTATCTATAGACAGACCACAGTTAGGACGTGACCTGTTGTAAATAATCGAGTGGTAAACCTCTCTAAAAAAATTTAATGAGAAACACCTGGAAATGCTTAATCGTGGTCTGAATACAGCTATCTAAATTGAGAAATCACCAAAAAATGAGATAATTACTGAGGCTGTTAAAACAGCACAATTCCTCTCAGACAAGGATAAAGTTAGGTTTGAATTAGACGTAGCCGCAGCTGTGCTAACGTACGCAGAGGAAAAATATAAACCAAATTATGAAATAAAAAGTCTCAGGAAAGAGTTAATAGCAAACAGTGTGATATGTTTGAAAGCAGAGAAAGAAGGAGCGACGGTTCTGATGAGTCAAACTGACTATAATGATAAAATGTATGAACAACTAGACAATATAGAGGTATACACTAAAATTAATAAAGATCCTACGGATAAGCTACAAGGAGAAGTTAAATTATTCGTCAATAACATGATTGCTGAAGGAGAATTAGATCAAGCGCATGGTAGCGCTCTCATACAAAGAGATACAGTCGCTCCTAGAGTGTACGGTTTAGTAAAGATACATAAACCAGGCAACCCTTTGAGAGTTATTGTTAATGTCCAACACTCTCCAACATATAAAATGTCTAAGTTTCTATGTCATAGAATAAAGAAGTATTCGAACTTCTTAGACAATACTTTGATGAATTCATACCATTTGGTTGAGATTGTAGATAAATGTGAGCTTAATGAAAACGATAGATTGGCGAGTTTAGATGTGGTGTCAATGTACTCCAATATACCAGTACCTAAAGCACTAGACTATTTTCAGCGTTTCCTGGTTAATCATCCAGTAATATTGGAAGGAAGCAAAATGACACTAAGACACGTCATGGAGATGATGTATGTCCTACACTTATTTTAAATTTAGGAATGCATTTTATAAGCAGATTAGAGGTGTTCCAATGGGGCAACTACTATCGGTTCCAATAGCTAATATCTTCATGCATCACATGGAGAAGACTCTCTTAGATATAACGCCCCTAAATGCTAAATTGTATGTACAATATTTGGATGATATATAAGTTATTTGGAATCACGGGGAGGATCAACTGATAAATTTCTTAAGCATAGCAAATCAGGTGAGCGAGCTTAAATTTAAAATTGGAAATGAATCATGTGGCGAATTACCATTGCTGGATGTCAAGTTAATTAGAAATGGTACAAAACTAGAACGGGATGTTTATAGGAAGGATACTTACTCAGGTCCCAACAGAGGCAGCCAACACTGTCAGGCAACAAGTCACAGGTGATGTCGTTCTCAGTCGCACCAGAGCTGGCAGCAGAACACTTCGTCGGAGTGCCTGTGCTCAATGTGGTCGCGTTTGCAGGGCCTGAAAAAAGGGAATTGGCCCACTGACGCACTGAATTAGGAATGGGAATAGTGTCCATATTAACATTGTTGTTTTAAATTACACAACATCAGTCATATTCCCGCATCAACTTACATACACACACACACACACACCTACATTGCAATCAAAATCTATCGGCACTGTTAATTACAACAGCTCCATGAAACTGGAGAAAGAATAAATCTTCTCTACTTACCGACATTTGGATACAGCGGACAACACGCCCTCCTGGCTAAGGTATGCTCCCGTTACTCAATTCTTGTTTAAATCATAAAATTCAGGTATAAAATTATTTCATACTAAGTTTGCGAACCATAATAAATAAATCTTTGTGTTATAGTTCATCGTATTTAAGAACATATGACTGCGTTTCTACTGCCTCTGAAAATTGATGTGTGTGCATAAATGTATGTAAACTAAGATTCATGTGTGTGTGCATTAATTTATGTCATACAGAGCAACAATAACGTCATGGCACCAAGTGCTTATATATTATTGACATTGATGATCATTATTATTGTGATCTTGGTGATGAAAATGATACATATAAACAGGCAAACAAACATCAATAAAACATTCGCACTGATGTACATGCGCAAGTAAAATATTGCGTGCATACATGAAAATAACAAAAACATCTAGTTAAAGATCACTGACTGCAGGACACCACCTGAAGCCAATTTAATCTTACCACAGTACACTGCCTGGACTCGCAATGCAAATGTTAACTTATAGTTTTAACTAGCATTTAACTTATATTTTATATCGTGATTAATTAGTTTGTTTTCATTTGTTTCATTCAAAATCAAATGGAATTTGAATAACGCTATGTCAATTCTTTTACCAAAACAAAAAGTTGGATATCTTTTGGAAATAAACGTAATTTTTTTTTATAAAACCTAATAAGTAGGAAAGTATATTAAATGAAAATAATTTGCCAATAAACTTTGATCTGCGTTTGCTATTAATGTCTGAATTGAATTTATAAATAACTCACACTCTCACTCTTCACAAAATGTAATTCTTTGATTATGATGAACGTTATTTCAATCTGTTCGTTAACAGTCCTCATTACTGAATTGAAGCCGTCCCAATCTACGTGATAACTGGGTGCTGAATGGTCCCGTCACACCGAGTGCTCCACGCCATCAGTACTTACCATTGACAGTTTTGGATTATCCAATACTATGGACTGCGGTATAACCAGTAGTGGTTCGTTGAAGTTTGGACCGGCTGTCCATCGTGAAAATTTCTTCTGATGCTACTTATATTGGTGACGATAATTAGTCTTTTTCGCTGTCGCTGGTATACAATAATTCCACAGTTTCCTCATTAATCCTTCTAGATTTTGGATGTTAGCCGTGATGCAACTTCTATTCCGGTATGCTTAAGAGGAGAGGTCGAATATCCCTGTTCAACCAATTATATATTTAAGCCAAGTTTTCAAATTTGAGATAAGCAACAATCTGATTTTAATTAACACAAAGAGCAAAAAAGCGTTTCCAGTTAGTGTGTGCAAAGAACATATAATTTGTATTTATTCTGGCAATCTTTGGTTAAATTTAAGCCTCAGTCGTCATTTCATGCTAACGTTATAGGTGAATCTTCGATGGGTTTTACGTAAATAAATGAAAATCTGCCACTCGTACGCCGGTTTCTTGGACGAGCCTATATTAAGTATGTATTAGGTTTTGCGAACCTAGTAACAAATTAGTTCAGTTGTGACCAGAAGGATAAACCAAAGGCAGCATGAACGGAAAGTATAATCTCATGCACATTCGTTTCGTGCTTACTGGCGACTCATCAGTAGGAGCCGGTATTACGCCCTTTAACCACTATGTATTCGGTAGAAGAATGTGGAATAATAGGACGGTACAATCTCCTAGACGAATGTGTAAACCTGTAATAGTGAAGCTAACATAATCTAAAGTCAACGACAATACGACTTCAATGCTAACTCACACTATATAATATATATACCGAGTCTGTAAAGGATACTAACACTATGGCTATTGTGTTAGTAACTGATACCTTTTTTGAAATCGATGAGTACCGGATACTAACACTATGGTTTCCGAGTCGGTACATGATACCAACCTGATGGATATAAATTTATGCTAAAGTTCACCCAAATTGAGAATTACAACAATTTCCGAACACCTGTTACTCCAGTTAAACCATACACTCTGGCCTTCATCGATATCAGTTATCACATTTCGCGGTAAGCATGACATCATTCAATTCAATATATTACAGTTAAATACTGTTTGTTGCGAAGAACTAATATATATGCAAGTATGTATTAGGTTTTGCGAACCTAGTAACAAATTAGTTCAGTTGTGACCAGAAGGATAAACCAAAGGCAGCATGAACGGAAAGTATAATCTCATGCACATTCGTTTCGTGCTTACTGGCGACTCATCAGTAGGAGCCGGTATTACGCCCTTTAACCACTATGTATTCGGTAGAAGAATGTGGAATAATAGGACGGTACAATCTCCTAGACGAATGTGTAAACCTGTAATAGTGAAGCTAACATAATCTGAAGTCAACGACAATACGACTTCAATGCTAACTCACACTATATAATATATATACCGAGTCTGTAAAGGATACTAACACTATGGCTATTGTGTTAGTAACTGATACCTTTTTTGAAATCGATGAGTACCGGATACTAACACTATGGTTTCCGAGTCGGTACATGATACCAACCTGATGGATATAAATTTATGCTAAAGTTCACCCAAATTGAGAATTACAACAATTTCCGAACACCTGTTACTCCAGTTAAACCATACACTCTGGCCTTCATCGATATCAGTTATCACATTTCGCGGTAAGCATGACATCATTCAATTCAATATATTACAGTTAAATACTGTTTGTTGCGAAGAACTAATATATATGCAAGTATGTATTAGGTTTTGCGAACCTAGTAACAAATTAGTTCAGTTGTGACCAGAAGGAGAAACCAAAGGCAGCATGAACGGAAAGTGTAATCTCATGCACATTCGTTTCGTGCTTACTCCTATTATTACTCCTATATTAATTAGCTAAACATAGTCTTGCCTTTATATTTTACTTTCTTTGTAGCAAGATTCAAACAGCATTCATAATTTGAATAAAATGACAATCAGCTCCGTAAAATAAAGTATGATAGCATTGATTTTATTGAACATTAGTTACAAAAAGGTGGACTTGCATTTTATTGTGTTTGCATTATTTCGTAATAAATAGTTGTATGCCTACTGCTGCGTACATCGTTCGGTTCAGGTTATTGATTGATTAATAAATTTGCGTAAATCTTTAATTATTCACTGTTAAAATAATGAAACTTCCTGTAAGGAAAAATACAAAAAAATATTCGTTTCATTAAAATATGTTTAAAACATTGCGCAATTCCTAAATTTTTAAAATTTAAATTGCCATTTCATTTAAATGATAAAGGTAGATCTCTTAAACATGAACTTACTTTGAACATAATGTATACATTGATTAGGGATTTAGAAAAACGCAAATATGAACTAATTAAAGAGAAAACTAAAATAAGATCTATGTTACTTTCCTCCTTGCACGCGGATGACTTTAAATGTATAGAGGATTTTACTGATGGCGCACGTAATAGGGAGATAAAAAAGGTTTACATCAGGCATGATAGAAAGTTAGGAAATTTGGGTATCTATAGACAGACCACAGTTAGGACGTGACCTGTTGTAAATAATCGAGTGGTAAACCTCTCTAAAAAAATTTAATGAGAAACACCTGGAAATGCTTAATCGTGGTCTGAATACAGCTATCTAAATTGAGAAATCACCAAAAAATGAGATAATTACTGAGGCTGTTAAAACAGCACAATTCCTCTCAGACAAGGATAAAGTTAGGTTTGAATTAGACGTAGCCGCAGCTGTGCTAACGTACGCAGAGGAAAAATATAAACCAAATTATGAAATAAAAAGTCTCAGGAAAGAGTTAATAGCAAACAGTGTGATATGTTTGAAAGCAGAGAAAGAAGGAGCGACGGTTCTGATGAGTCAAACTGACTATAATGATAAAATGTATGAACAACTAGACAATATAGAGGTATACACTAAAATTAATAAAGATCCTACGGATAAGCTACAAGGAGAAGTTAAATTATTCGTCAATAACATGATTGCTGAAGGAGAATTAGATCAAGCGCATGGTAGCGCTCTCATACAAAGAGATACAGTCGCTCCTAGAGTGTACGGTTTAGTAAAGATACATAAACCAGGCAACCCTTTGAGAGTTATTGTTAATGTCCAACACTCTCCAACATATAAAATGTCTAAGTTTCTATGTCATAGAATAAAGAAGTATTCGAACTTCTTAGACAATACTTTGATGAATTCATACCATTTGGTTGAGATTGTAGATAAATGTGAGCTTAATGAAAACGATAGATTGGCGAGTTTAGATGTGGTGTCAATGTACTCCAATATACCAGTACCTAAAGCACTAGACTATTTTCAGCGTTTCCTGGTTAATCATCCAGTAATATTGGAAGGAAGCAAAATGACACTAAGACACGTCATGGAGATGATGTATGTCCTACACTTATTTTAAATTTAGGAATGCATTTTATAAGCAGATTAGAGGTGTTCCAATGGGGCAACTACTATCGGTTCCAATAGCTAATATCTTCATGCATCACATGGAGAAGACTCTCTTAGATATAACGCCCCTAAATGCTAAATTGTATGTACAATATTTGGATGATATATAAGTTATTTGGAATCACGGGGAGGATCAACTGATAAATTTCTTAAGCATAGCAAATCAGGTGAGCGAGCTTAAATTTAAAATTGGAAATGAATCATGTGGCGAATTACCATTGCTGGATGTCAAGTTAATTAGAAATGGTACAAAACTAGAACGGGATGTTTATAGGAAGGATACTTACTCAGGTCCCAACAGAGGCAGCCAACACTGTCAGGCAACAAGTCACAGGTGATGTCGTTCTCAGTCGCACCAGAGCTGGCAGCAGAACACTTCGTCGGAGTGCCTGTGCTCAATGTGGTCGCGTTTGCAGGGCCTGAAAAAAGGGAATTGGCCCACTGACGCACTGAATTAGGAATGGGAATAGTGTCCATATTAACATTGTTGTTTTAAATTACACAACATCAGTCATATTCCCGCATCAACTTACATACACACACACACACACACCTACATTGCAATCAAAATCTATCGGCACTGTTAATTACAACAGCTCCATGAAACTGGAGAAAGAATAAATCTTCTCTACTTACCGACATTTGGATACAGCGGACAACACGCCCTCCTGGCTAAGGTATGCTCCCGTTACTCAATTCTTGTTTAAATCATAAAATTCAGGTATAAAATTATTTCATACTAAGTTTGCGAACCATAATAAATAAATCTTTGTGTTATAGTTCATCGTATTTAAGAACATATGACTGCGTTTCTACTGCCTCTGAAAATTGATGTGTGTGCATAAATGTATGTAAACTAAGATTCATGTGTGTGTGCATTAATTTATGTCATACAGAGCAACAATAACGTCATGGCACCAAGTGCTTATATATTATTGACATTGATGATCATTATTATTGTGATCTTGGTGATGAAAATGATACATATAAACAGGCAAACAAACATCAATAAAACATTCGCACTGATGTACATGCGCAAGTAAAATATTGCGTGCATACATGAAAATAACAAAAACATCTAGTTAAAGATCACTGACTGCAGGACACCACCTGAAGCCAATTTAATCTTACCACAGTACACTGCCTGGACTCGCAATGCAAATGTTAACTTATAGTTTTAACTAGCATTTAACTTATATTTTATATCGTGATTAATTAGTTTGTTTTCATTTGTTTCATTCAAAATCAAATGGAATTTGAATAACGCTATGTCAATTCTTTTACCAAAACAAAAAGTTGGATATCTTTTGGAAATAAACGTAATTTTTTTTTATAAAACCTAATAAGTAGGAAAGTATATTAAATGAAAATAATTTGCCAATAAACTTTGATCTGCGTTTGCTATTAATGTCTGAATTGAATTTATAAATAACTCACACTCTCACTCTTCACAAAATGTAATTCTTTGATTATGATGAACGTTATTTCAATCTGTTCGTTAACAGTCCTCATTACTGAATTGAAGCCGTCCCAATCTACGTGATAACTGGGTGCTGAATGGTCCCGTCACACCGAGTGCTCCACGCCATCAGTACTTACCATTGACAGTTTTGGATTATCCAATACTATGGACTGCGGTATAACCAGTAGTGGTTCGTTGAAGTTTGGACCGGCTGTCCATCGTGAAAATTTCTTCTGATGCTACTTATATTGGTGACGATAATTAGTCTTTTTCGCTGTCGCTGGTATACAATAATTCCACAGTTTCCTCATTAATCCTTCTAGATTTTGGATGTTAGCCGTGATGCAACTTCTATTCCGGTATGCTTAAGAGGAGAGGTCGAATATCCCTGTTCAACCAATTATATATTTAAGCCAAGTTTTCAAATTTGAGATAAGCAACAATCTGATTTTAATTAACACAAAGAGCAAAAAAGCGTTTCCAGTTAGTGTGTGCAAAGAACATATAATTTGTATTTATTCTGGCAATCTTTGGTTAAATTTAAGCCTCAGTCGTCATTTCATGCTAACGTTATAGGTGAATCTTCGATGGGTTTTACGTAAATAAATGAAAATCTGCCACTCGTACGCCGGTTTCTTGGACGAGCCTATATTAAGTATGTATTAGGTTTTGCGAACCTAGTAACAAATTAGTTCAGTTGTGACCAGAAGGATAAACCAAAGGCAGCATGAACGGAAAGTATAATCTCATGCACATTCGTTTCGTGCTTACTGGCGACTCATCAGTAGGAGCCGGTATTACGCCCTTTAACCACTATGTATTCGGTAGAAGAATGTGGAATAATAGGACGGTACAATCTCCTAGACGAATGTGTAAACCTGTAATAGTGAAGCTAACATAATCTAAAGTCAACGACAATACGACTTCAATGCTAACTCACACTATATAATATATATACCGAGTCTGTAAAGGATACTAACACTATGGCTATTGTGTTAGTAACTGATACCTTTTTTGAAATCGATGAGTACCGGATACTAACACTATGGTTTCCGAGTCGGTACATGATACCAACCTGATGGATATAAATTTATGCTAAAGTTCACCCAAATTGAGAATTACAACAATTTCCGAACACCTGTTACTCCAGTTAAACCATACACTCTGGCCTTCATCGATATCAGTTATCACATTTCGCGGTAAGCATGACATCATTCAATTCAATATATTACAGTTAAATACTGTTTGTTGCGAAGAACTAATATATATGCAAGTATGTATTAGGTTTTGCGAACCTAGTAACAAATTAGTTCAGTTGTGACCAGAAGGAGAAACCAAAGGCAGCATGAACGGAAAGTGTAATCTCATGCACATTCGTTTCGTGCTTACTCCTATTATTACTCCTATATTAATTAGCTAAACATAGTCTTGCCTTTATATTTTACTTTCTTTGTAGCAAGATTCAAACAGCATTCATAATTTGAATAAAATGACAATCAGCTCCGTAAAATAAAGTATGATAGCATTGATTTTATTGAACATTAGTTACAAAAAGGTGGACTTGCATTTTATTGTGTTTGCATTATTTCGTAATAAATAGTTGTATGCCTACTGCTGCGTACATCGTTCGGTTCAGGTTATTGATTGATTAATAAATTTGCGTAAATCTTTAATTATTCACTGTTAAAATAATGAAACTTCCTGTAAGGAAAAATACAAAAAAATATTCGTTTCATTAAAATATGTTTAAAACATTGCGCAATTCCTAAATTTTTAAAATTTAAATTGCCATTTCATTTAAATGATAAAGGTAGATCTCTTAAACATGAACTTACTTTGAACATAATGTATACATTGATTAGGGATTTAGAAAAACGCAAATATGAACTAATTAAAGAGAAAACTAAAATAAGATCTATGTTACTTTCCTCCTTGCACGCGGATGACTTTAAATGTATAGAGGATTTTACTGATGGCGCACGTAATAGGGAGATAAAAAAGGTTTACATCAGGCATGATAGAAAGTTAGGAAATTTGGGTATCTATAGACAGACCACAGTTAGGACGTGACCTGTTGTAAATAATCGAGTGGTAAACCTCTCTAAAAAAATTTAATGAGAAACACCTGGAAATGCTTAATCGTGGTCTGAATACAGCTATCTAAATTGAGAAATCACCAAAAAATGAGATAATTACTGAGGCTGTTAAAACAGCACAATTCCTCTCAGACAAGGATAAAGTTAGGTTTGAATTAGACGTAGCCGCAGCTGTGCTAACGTACGCAGAGGAAAAATATAAACCAAATTATGAAATAAAAAGTCTCAGGAAAGAGTTAATAGCAAACAGTGTGATATGTTTGAAAGCAGAGAAAGAAGGAGCGACGGTTCTGATGAGTCAAACTGACTATAATGATAAAATGTATGAACAACTAGACAATATAGAGGTATACACTAAAATTAATAAAGATCCTACGGATAAGCTACAAGGAGAAGTTAAATTATTCGTCAATAACATGATTGCTGAAGGAGAATTAGATCAAGCGCATGGTAGCGCTCTCATACAAAGAGATACAGTCGCTCCTAGAGTGTACGGTTTAGTAAAGATACATAAACCAGGCAACCCTTTGAGAGTTATTGTTAATGTCCAACACTCTCCAACATATAAAATGTCTAAGTTTCTATGTCATAGAATAAAGAAGTATTCGAACTTCTTAGACAATACTTTGATGAATTCATACCATTTGGTTGAGATTGTAGATAAATGTGAGCTTAATGAAAACGATAGATTGGCGAGTTTAGATGTGGTGTCAATGTACTCCAATATACCAGTACCTAAAGCACTAGACTATTTTCAGCGTTTCCTGGTTAATCATCCAGTAATATTGGAAGGAAGCAAAATGACACTAAGACACGTCATGGAGATGATGTATGTCCTACACTTATTTTAAATTTAGGAATGCATTTTATAAGCAGATTAGAGGTGTTCCAATGGGGCAACTACTATCGGTTCCAATAGCTAATATCTTCATGCATCACATGGAGAAGACTCTCTTAGATATAACGCCCCTAAATGCTAAATTGTATGTACAATATTTGGATGATATATAAGTTATTTGGAATCACGGGGAGGATCAACTGATAAATTTCTTAAGCATAGCAAATCAGGTGAGCGAGCTTAAATTTAAAATTGGAAATGAATCATGTGGCGAATTACCATTGCTGGATGTCAAGTTAATTAGAAATGGTACAAAACTAGAACGGGATGTTTATAGGAAGGATACTTACTCAGGTCCCAACAGAGGCAGCCAACACTGTCAGGCAACAAGTCACAGGTGATGTCGTTCTCAGTCGCACCAGAGCTGGCAGCAGAACACTTCGTCGGAGTGCCTGTGCTCAATGTGGTCGCGTTTGCAGGGCCTGAAAAAAGGGAATTGGCCCACTGACGCACTGAATTAGGAATGGGAATAGTGTCCATATTAACATTGTTGTTTTAAATTACACAACATCAGTCATATTCCCGCATCAACTTACATACACACACACACACACACCTACATTGCAATCAAAATCTATCGGCACTGTTAATTACAACAGCTCCATGAAACTGGAGAAAGAATAAATCTTCTCTACTTACCGACATTTGGATACAGCGGACAACACGCCCTCCTGGCTAAGGTATGCTCCCGTTACTCAATTCTTGTTTAAATCATAAAATTCAGGTATAAAATTATTTCATACTAAGTTTGCGAACCATAATAAATAAATCTTTGTGTTATAGTTCATCGTATTTAAGAACATATGACTGCGTTTCTACTGCCTCTGAAAATTGATGTGTGTGCATAAATGTATGTAAACTAAGATTCATGTGTGTGTGCATTAATTTATGTCATACAGAGCAACAATAACGTCATGGCACCAAGTGCTTATATATTATTGACATTGATGATCATTATTATTGTGATCTTGGTGATGAAAATGATACATATAAACAGGCAAACAAACATCAATAAAACATTCGCACTGATGTACATGCGCAAGTAAAATATTGCGTGCATACATGAAAATAACAAAAACATCTAGTTAAAGATCACTGACTGCAGGACACCACCTGAAGCCAATTTAATCTTACCACAGTACACTGCCTGGACTCGCAATGCAAATGTTAACTTATAGTTTTAACTAGCATTTAACTTATATTTTATATCGTGATTAATTAGTTTGTTTTCATTTGTTTCATTCAAAATCAAATGGAATTTGAATAACGCTATGTCAATTCTTTTACCAAAACAAAAAGTTGGATATCTTTTGGAAATAAACGTAATTTTTTTTATAAAACCTAATAAGTAGGAAAGTATATTAAATGAAAATAATTTGCCAATAAACTTTGATCTGCGTTTGCTATTAATGTCTGAATTGAATTTATAAATAACTCACACTCTCACTCTTCACAAAATGTAATTCTTTGATTATGATGAACGTTATTTCAATCTGTTCGTTAACAGTCCTCATTACTGAATTGAAGCCGTCCCAATCTACGTGATAACTGGGTGCTGAATGGTCCCGTCACACCGAGTGCTCCACGCCATCAGTACTTACCATTGACAGTTTTGGATTATCCAATACTATGGACTGCGGTATAACCAGTAGTGGTTCGTTGAAGTTTGGACCGGCTGTCCATCGTGAAAATTTCTTCTGATGCTACTTATATTGGTGACGATAATTAGTCTTTTTCGCTGTCGCTGGTATACAATAATTCCACAGTTTCCTCATTAATCCTTCTAGATTTTGGATGTTAGCCGTGATGCAACTTCTATTCCGGTATGCTTAAGAGGAGAGGTCGAATATCCCTGTTCAACCAATTATATATTTAAGCCAAGTTTTCAAATTTGAGATAAGCAACAATCTGATTTTAATTAACACAAAGAGCAAAAAAGCGTTTCCAGTTAGTGTGTGCAAAGAACATATAATTTGTATTTATTCTGGCAATCTTTGGTTAAATTTAAGCCTCAGTCGTCATTTCATGCTAACGTTATAGGTGAATCTTCGATGGGTTTTACGTAAATAAATGAAAATCTGCCACTCGTACGCCGGTTTCTTGGACGAGCCTATATTAAGTATGTATTAGGTTTTGCGAACCTAGT
>JAQBSW010007832.1:0-38108 GCA_029291075.1 Eudiplozoon nipponicum | reverse complement strand
CGGAACAAGAATGTTGTAGTAACAATTCAAAGAGGATTGAGAAAACATAGTATTTAAACATTTCCACTTCGTAAGTTATAAGGATGAACACGTTGTTGTTGATTGATAAGGTTTTCGAGATTCTCTGATAGGTCACGAGCATTTGAGTTATCCGTAGATTCACCATTTGCCTTAACATTATCATTATCGGTATCGTCATTATAGGAGGTTTGTTCATCAGCAACAACCGGTTCATTTTCACGGAGTCCCATATTAGTTACAGCTTCATTCATCAGTGCGTCGGAGCCTTTCGGGGCTAATTGACGGATAGATACTGTATCTTCTCTTCCATCAGGAAAACGAACATGCGCATAGTTAGGATTGCAATGAATTAGTTCAACTTCTTCCACAGAGGGGTCATATTTAGAAACTCTAGCATTCTTCGGTAAAACTTGCCAGGAACAGTAAGCCAGGTTGGGAGTGTGGTACCAAAAGTCGACTTCTATTGTGTCGAAAAAGACGCTCGTGAGGGGTTTCGTTGGCAGATGTGCACAATAATGAACGGATTGAATGTAATGCGTCCAGCAGCACGCATTCCCAGTTTTCAACTGAAAGCCTTTTGATCTGAGAGCGAGAAGGATCGATTTCCATAAGGTACCATTCATTCTTTCTACCTGTCCATTTCCTTTGGGATTATAAGGAGTCGTTCTACTCGAAGCTATACCTTTTTCCCGAAGAAAATTTTGTACCTCGGTCGACATGAAGGAAGAACCTCTGTCTGAGTGAATGTACGAAGGCATCCCAAACATTGCGAATATTTGACACAGGTGAAGTATGACGGTGTGACTGCTAAGGTCAGGACAAGCAAATGCAAAGGGAAATCGAGAATATTCATCGATGACCGTCAGTAGATAATGATTACGAGTTGATGAAGGAAGAGGTCCTTTAAAATCGATAGATAACCGCTCAAACGGTTGGGTAGCTTTGATTAATTGGCTTTGAATTGCCGAAGGAAATCTGGGTTTGATTTCAGAGCACACTTCACAACTCAAGGTCATTTTTCGAATTTCATCAATAAAATATGGTAAATTACGAGATTTCACAAAGTGGAGCATACGAGAAATTCCAGGATGACAAAGAGAATCATGTATTTGTTTTAAGTCCAGTCCATTTAGAAGCGCACCACAACAGGATCGACTTAGTGCATCTGCTGCTTTATTATCTTTTCCGGGTCTATAGACAACATCGAAGCTGTAAGGTGATAATTCCATTTTCCAGCGCAAAATTTTATCGTTCTTCACCCTTCCCCGATTTTGGATTGCCAAAAATAAAGGAAATAGATCTTTGATCAGTGACAAGTTTGAAATGATTACCCAAAAGCAAATGCCTCCATTTTCGAATAGCTTCAACCACGGCATAGGCTTCTTTTTCAACAGCTGAGTGATGTTTTTCAGATGGCGTCAACGTCCGAGAGAAAAACGCCACAGGTCTTCCATCTTGGTTCAAAGTGGCAGCAATAGCTACGTCCGAAGCATCAGTTTCGACGACAAACGGAATATCACAACGAATAGAAGCTAAAGTTGCTACGGCTAATTCTTTTTTAAGATTATCGAAATTTTGTTTCACAGAGACGGGCAAAGGAAAAGTTCGATTATGAACGAGTGAGTGGATTTTATCGGAGAAGTTGGAGATCCACGGCGAATAATAAGCGAAAAATCCCACAATTCTTTGTTGCGATTGCACATTCGATGTGAAATTGTAAGAGGTCAACATAAGCGCAGTCTAAAAGTCAATCTCTAAAAACTTTAGACCCGAAATGCGGAAGAGATCGAAGAAGTGATCGAATCAGAAAACAGTCGGTGTTTGTTCAAAAGCTTATCCGCGCAAACGGTCCGTGAAAATTAAAAGTTATCGAAACTGTAGATGATATTAACAACCATCTAATGACCGATAAAATAAGTCGTCTTGATAAGTGGACGGAAAACTCCAAAGAAATATTTTCTTAGGCACCTACGTCGGTCCCTGACTCCGAAAGCACGTCTGTATCAACAGTGTGGGATGTTATTCTCGAAAAACCACCAGAGTTCGAAATACGCAATGCAAACCCACCTTTCAAACGTCGCTAAGCTGCAGGCCACGATAATCTTTTCCGAGCATATTTAGGAATGGTGGCGATATAATTTCTGGAGTGTGGACTAATCTTTTCGTACTGTTTGGAGCGAGGAGACCGAACCGCTTGCTTTGAGTTGGTCGACCATCATTCCTATATTCCAAAAAGGCAATAGTAATTCGTATCTTTGTTATTTGCTTCGATTTTCTCACACCATCTTAGCGCTTAGCGTGAATCATATGCTACAGTAGGAAAAACCGGATTCCTGTCAGGACGAGATTGTACAGATAATAGTTTTACCTTAAGGCAAGTTCTTGGATAGTGATGTGTATATCGCCGTCACACAATACCTTTATTTCTAGACTTCAAGGATGCATTTGGTTGAATGGGTCGCGATGTTCTGTTCGAAATTCTGCCGAAAAGTGATGTGGCTACCAAATTTGTGAATATTTTACGCGTTCTATCCAAAAACACTTCTGGACACGTAAAGGTCTAAAATGGATTAGCACACAACTGTACTACCAACAGTTCTGTCCGTCAAGGCTCACTTCTTCCCTCATTAAGGTTCTATTTTGTAAAAGATGCTATTAAGAACAACACTCGTTCAGAAATTCAGAATACAGATGTCGAAGTTCTCCCGCAGAGTAGATTAGTCTATCTTGACTATGTAGACGATATTGTATTATTATTGAAAAATCGCGATACTACGCAGGCCACATTGAATAAATTGGCAGTCGTTGTCCCATCTTTCGGTATGCAATTTGAACCCTCTATATATAAGATCACAGAATCGCCCACAACTCACTCAGACTCTGCGGCTTCAAAGTGAAGATCCGGACATAGTTGACAGGTTTTAATGCCTAACCAGCTCTATCAATAAGTCAGGAAATATGTCTGACGAAGTGAGTATGAGAATCACGAAGGCCAAAATAACTTCCTCCAGCTTTATAAACAAAGGCTGGTACATCTGTTTGCCTTAAAAATCTTGTGCATAATGCATTTATATATGCAGTTTTATTATACGCTTACAAAAATTCGACCATCGCTGTTTGAGAAGCATAGCAAATGTAGGTTACCAACAATGAATATCCTACGTTTATATCCGCAGACGCATTTTTGAATCGGTCAACAAGCCCTCCTTGTTAGAGAAGTCAATAAAGCTCCATCAAATCCGTTAGCTCGGTCACGTTTTGTATGTCCTAAATTAAACTGCACAATAGAGCATTATTCACTGACCCAGCGCCAAATTGGTGTAAGAAACAAAGTGGGCAGATTCTGACATGACAGAAACAGTTAAAGTCAACTACATCCAAATAAGGTAGTATTGAATCCACTCGTCTGCCAGGATAGGCTCACCGACACATCGTAGTTCATGGTTGGAAACCCTGTGCGATATGGTATCGAAATGAGCTCAAAGGTGATCTTGTTGCAGATTTCCAGTAGAATAATCTTCTTAGCTTTATTTTTTAATTGTGTATAGTTAGCAGCGAGGTTTGGTTGTATTTATGACGTGACACATTGGAACCCGCATGGAAGCTGTATTGCCGATGTTTCCTTTCCTTAAAGCTGACCTGACCATAATGGTGCTGTGTAGAGGTTCAGTTTGCCTCACTTCTGTGTGTTATATAGGTAACTATACGACTATTAACTAGCTACCACCCTCGTAAATCTCTCTCCTTTTATAAATTGTATACCTACATTATTATTTTTGTCATTATTCTCACAGTTGACAAATTTTTGTCGGCTTTTATATTTTTCTTATAGTTATAAGGCGGTGAAGTATTAATTACTATTGATATTTGTGCGGCTGAATGACAATGATGATGAACGCCACCAACCTGATCAGTAAACGCAATCATAGTGACATAACGTCAAGATGAGAACAAAAAGCACTCCCCTGTGAGTGTGCTCATTACCTAAATTACAGAAGTTCTCGTTTTACTGAATAAGTACAAAGACAACAAGATTAGTGGTATTTCACTGGCTGATGAAATGCCTTCCATATATATGCCACATCCGTCATACCTCTTCGTGAAGTCAGCACTTTGCTAGAAAATTATTGTAAATAATATTCAGTGATTGTAACAGTTAGATACTGTTTGTAGCGGCGAGCCTAGTAACAGATTAGTTCAACTGTTATATATTGAATTGAATGATGTCATGATTACCGTGAAATGCGATAGATGATATCGATTAAGGCCAGGGTGTATTGATTTACTGGAGTAACAGGTGTTCAGAAATAGTTGTAATTCTCAATTTCGGTGAACTATGGCATTCATTGAAATCCATCATGGTGGTACCATGTACCGATTCGGCTGCCATGGCGTTAGCACCATTCACCTTTCGGTACTATAATGTTGGTATCAGTTACTGACACAATAGCCATAGTGTTGGTATTCTTTACAGACTCGGTATTTATATTATATAGAGTGAGTTAACGTGAAAGTCGCATTTTCGAGACCTTATATGATGTTGGCTTCACTTCTGCAGGTTTACCCATTCGTATATGAGATTGTACCCTCCTAGTTTCCCACATTCCTCACCCAAACATATAGTGGATATGCGGCGTAATACCGGCTCCTACTGATGAGTCGCCAGTAAGCACGAAACGAATGTGCATGAGATTATACTTTTCGTTCATACTGTCTTTGGTTTATCCTTCAGGTCATAATTGAATCAATTAGCTACTAGGTTCGCAACGCCTATGTAATGATTAGTCTGTTTTCCACAATAATTCTTTAATGCCTATTTAAATCTGATTGAAAAAATATTACTTATGGTGCTTTAACGTGAGGTTGTCCTTTGATTGGTAAGTTGCCTATTCTTTGGTGCCTACAGGTGTACTGTTAATAATGACAAACCGCTCTCACTAAATAAGGTAAAACCAGTTAATAATAAGCTATATCTAGAAATTCAATGGATACCTTGAACAAGAAAAGTGGACCAAATAAAGAATAAGTCGGTTGATGTTATAAAGATGTAAAATATGATTTCCGTATTACCACTAGTGCGAAAGTAATAAGAATTCCAAAACGGACTCTGAACTGCGGCGCAACTATTAAAATAGCCATAATTATGTGCTGTCCTTAGAAGAACACAAAGTTGTCCATTTTTCTTGTAAGGATGCGTGATTTTTAAACGGTCTAAGCACTCAGGTTGACGAGCACCATCCGCACAGATCATTCAGTTTTGTGGCACAAATGGCCGAGGTGTTCGTTGCCTGTAGAAAATTGCCCACTGTGTCTGTGAGACTTGTTAAGTTTCGGCACATCTCATTTAACACGAAGGGTCAGCTACGCTGAAAAACCGAGATTAAGGCCTCACATGAGAAAGTTTAGCCGTAACCCCAGTAGTGCGGCCAAGGCTTATGAGAAAGCAAGAGCCAGTATGTCATCCTGTCAGTAAAACCTCCCTAAAATTCACTATAGTGAGGAATTGACCTTTTTAATCTGTCTTTGTTTAAAATATATTTATCCAATGGCTACAAATATTTGAGAAATAGTTTTAAAGCTAAAATGTCAAAATGATTTTGAAAACAGTTTAGAAAATAGTCTTCTTTGCGACAATTGAACAAGAGATAATTTATAAAACATATTCTTTCTATAAATTCTGGCATGAAGCAACAAATCCATAAAAATTCAGTTTTATGAAATTAAACAGCATAATATTCTGACCTGTTAAAATAGTTCCAAGTAGCATCAAGGACGTTAGAAGCAAGTTTCCCGCAAGTTTACTGTACCGTACTCTTAGGGCATCTACAGAATACGTTTGAGCAATACCAAACAACTTAAAAGAAAAAAATATGACTGTTTACTTATATTTAAAAATTTATATATTGATATATATATATATATATATATATATACTTGCATATATATATATATATATATATATATATATATATATATATATATATATATATATAACAAAAAGAACCGGACATAAATATTCAAAAGTTTCATCAACATGATATTCTAATCATTGTACGAATATGAAATTCAACAACAATTTACTCGCATCCAGGCAAGACCGAAAACGCCCTCGACCAGATTCAACAAACATTCAATCGGATTGGCAACAAATTGAGGAGGTAAGAACAGATGCACATACAGTGACAGAAATTTCCAAAAAATACGGGCATTCAACACTGCAATCCACAACTTCGCAATTACCAAGTGGAAAAAACAAAATTGCACAACATGGTGAAGCGAAAGACTACACTTGGAAAAATAACATTCGTACACGTAACAGCCAACAATGCGAACAGGTGGTTAACTCTCATGTCATAAATACAAGAATGACCAGATCTCAGGCATCACTATGCAATACAGGGAGAAAGACCCTTTCATGCAAATGGGCACACAGAGACACAAACGCATGCACACTTACCAATCAGCCAAAACAAGAAATAGAAAATCGAGTCATATTTGTTTCCACCCACATATTCAAATGAATACCCAGAATGTATATAAATGAAAGTTTGTAGAGCGAAGTTTAGCATTCTCTTGAAATAAATGGCCATTATACAATTTGTTATTAATGTGTTTTCTTCCTAATTAGAAGATATATATATATATATATTATATTGATTAGTATTATATATATATATAATTGATGAAACCATTGACATTATAGATAAAGCGGTAGAACACGACACATTACCATCGCCGGTGCCAGGCCACTCTCTACGCAAGTTTATCTTATTATGCGTACGGTTTCGTTTTAATGGAAGCATCTAAAAACAGACTGATGGTGTGGCAATGTGTAGCCCCTTATTACCTGTGTTGGCTGAGATTTTTCTAGGGAACCTAGAGAACATATCATTAAAGAGTAAGTAAATGTGCTTAATATATACAGTACGTGGATGATATATTTCTTGTCCTTAAGAACAGATCGCAATCACGAACACTGCTTCAAAGTTTCAAAAAAGCACATAAGAATATCTGCTTCACGTCAGAGCACGAGAATGATGATTGTATGTCTTCCTTAGATGTACTATTAAAGAAAGAAACTAATGCTAAATTAAACAGAACAATTCACCATAAACCAGCATGGTCTGCACAGTATTTGCATTACAACAGTTTTGTACCATTTCAATATAAATTATCAACATTTCGTGGTTGCTTTTCAAGAATTGACAGGTTGGTTAGTCCAGATTCAAATGAAAATGAATATAATAAAGTAATTAACGATTTAATCTTTAATGGCTATCCCAGACAATTAAATGAATCAATTATTAAAAGGGGAATTAAACAGAAACAGACGTATTACGATCCATAAAAGAAAACAGTCTACCTAAACCTCCCATTTAAGGAGGATGCAGTTTCCAGAATGGCACAAAAGAAAGTTGAAGCAGCATTAACACGCACATCTAATGCAGCTAAACTACGAGTGTTATTTAGGGTAACACATTTGCCTTTCTGAAATCAAGAAAACATGTTAAATCTATATCTAATATTATTTACCAATATACATGCGCAAGTCGCCGATCAACTTATGTAGGCCGATCGACCAGATGGTTAATTACTCGAATGAGAGAACATTGCAACTTAAACGCCTGTTTTAAATCAAATGGTGAATACACGTCTGCTATTGTGCAACATATCATCGAAACATCGCATGTATGTTCTCCAGACGTAGCATTCAAAGTAATTACTAAATGCAAAAACAAAAGAGAACTAGCCACATACGAAGCCTTATGGATTAACAATGAAAGCCGGATTCATGTAAGCAGAAGAAGCACGTACAAGCATTGAGCTTGAACTGGATGTGACGCACGCAATTTGATTGGTTTCTATTTTTCACACTATCTCTATGTTCACATATTTCTATCTTGTTTTGCCTTTCAATTTTTATATAAAGAAATTTTCATTTGCAGATATTTGAGAAGACCTGAGAAAGAAAATTTTCTTATATCTGATAAAATTTCTTTTTGTTTTTGCACACAAGAAGTGAACAATGAATTTTATTAAAGCTCGCATTTCAAAAGTATATATATATATATATATATATATATATATATACTCTCATATAGTGCGTAATTTGAATTGAGCATACATTGTTTATTAAAGCAACATTTAATATACAGCACAGTGAACATATTTTATAAAATAAAAACCACACTCAATATCGGGCGGATTTTCGGGTGTTTTCCAAAGAAACGGTTCTTGTATATGATAAAATTTATATTTTGTTTTTAACATGGAATGGGTGCTATGAAACATACAAATTTATTTTTTAGATAGAGCGAACAAATTTCATATCTAAGTGAATGTTTATTGTAGATAATGGCTCAATTATTTCGGAAATACTCAACTGAAAACTCCAATCTTTCATTTATATCCACTCTGGGTTTTCATTTGATTACGCGGACGAGAGATAGTCGGATTTTCTGTTTTTATTCTATTTCACGTTATTTGCTTATTGTGGAATGAATTTTAAGTGTGTGTGTATGTGTGTGTTTGTATGTGCGTATAGGTCATACTTATATTATTACAAATTGATGTCTGAGATCTGGTTATTCTTGTATTGATGGATTGGGTCTTGACAAGATGGTCGCATTGTTGGTAATTGTGTGTGCTTATGTTTTCCGTCTATATCATCTTTCATATTGCATTGTTCAGGAAAGTTTATTCGTCAACCTTGTTACAGCGTACGCAGTGCAGATTTCCGTCTCGATCACTCATATTATTGTGCAAAAATTCTGTCATTGTGAATGGTGGTTGTGATGCAGATTGCGCAGCTATTATTAAATCTGTTTGTTACCAATCCAATTTTAAGTTTGGTGATGCTGGTCCAATAGGCTACCGGGCTCGCCTGGATACAAGAAAATTGTTGGCGGTTAGTGCGATTCATGGCCAGTCGGGCAAAATTGGGGTGCCTCGTTTAAAATATGTGCACAGAAAATGAATAATTTTCTGACGGTGTCAGGCCATTTTAATCAATATTTACGGTAAATGTTGTTAAATTCAGTTGATCAATTGTATTTTGTACGTCCAATATATATGCTACCGCATATACATGAACGTTCGTAGGTTATGAAGGCAAAATTCACAACTTCTTTTTTATGCTAAAAATCATTACAAGTGCAGGATCATTGAATTCTACTAAAAAAGACTTCGAAGTTGAGGTATTGTGCAATTTTCAGAACATAACTTACCATTAAATTTCATAATTCTGTATAAAAACGTTGCTCTTCTGTTAAGCAGGACTTCTAGATATATTACTTACCAACTGATAGTGTTATGATACTGCACTACAAATAGAATTACACGTAAATTGATGACACGGGTGGTGGTAACAATTCTTTAAATCAGGTTTGCGAGCTTGAAGTAGAGACCAATCCCATTGTATTTAACCAGTCATCAGACAACATAACAAAACTACCGCCAGTCGCACGCACTGACGCGTTTCGACTTTTCATGATCATCATCAGAGTACGACGGTAAACTGAGTAGTAAGGATCGATCCGCATTGCGAAAAGCAAAATCAGATATGTGGCTCTCACCTGTAATAGTCTTGCATACGTTGTACTTGACTGGAAATGTTGGCTGCACAATTTCTATGCAGTCACGATCACTAGCTATTTTCAGCTTTCATGCATATATATATATATATATATATATATATATATATATATATATAATACAATTAAACATTAGTGATGCACTTGGTGGTGGTAACAATTAAACCAGTCCTCGAAAAATATAGCAAAACTACCACCAGTCGCACGCACGACCTTCCATGATCATCATCAAAGTACGACGGCAAACTGACTAGCGATGATCAATTCGCATTGCATATACATGGAAAGCAAAATTAGATATGCGCCTCTCATCTCTAATAATCTTACATACAGATCGATCCTCGCTAGTCAGTTTGCCGTCGTACTCATGGAAGATAGAAACGTGTCAGTGCGTGCGATAGACTGCTATGTGGTTCGACGATTGGTTAGATGCAATGGGATTGGTGTTTACTTCAAGCTCGCAAACTTTATTTAAAGAATTGTTACCATCACCCACGCAATCAATTATTTTTTAAATTGTATTGCCTATATATGTATATGTGGCGAAAGCTGCAAACAATTAATGTTCGTGACTGCATAGAAATTGTGCAGCCGACATTTCCAGTCAAGTACAATGTACACGAGACAACTAGATGTGAGAGCCGCATATCTAATTTTGTTTTCCATATATGTGCGATGCGGATCAATCTCCGCTAGTCAGTTTGCCGTCGTACTCTGATGATGATGATCATGGAAGGTCGAAACGCGTCAATGCGTGTGACTGGAGGTAGCTTTGCTGTGCCCTAGAAATTGAAAAAAAGCCGAAATTTGCCAGAAAGACACCGAAAACGTGGTAGATTAACATCATTAAATAATTTAAATTTGCAAAGGAGGATATATGCAATCTAAAAATGTTAAATACAGATGACAATGACTAATTGCCAGCACGTGTTAAAACAAAATATATCCTTATTTAAGCTAACTATTTAATTTTCTCGTTTTACTAATAAATGCCGTATTCCGAACATGATTAATTTGTAAACTCAAGGTGGATTGCCTTTCAGTCAGGCAAATTAGGTCCTCAAGCCTCAGAAGTTGGCTAAGACGCTGCTTCCTTGAATTGCAAGCCATAACCAATGTAACAATGGCCGTTCATATTGATAATTTTCAAAATTAAGCACTTTACCTATTGCATTATTTGCTAATTGAAACTAAAATGGATGCCACCTACCTACTGCAGTAATCTAAACTATATTTTCAATACGTCATAAACATAAATTGGCGGACTTTAGCATACAAACACCTGACCCATTAATTACTTACATATTTCAGTATAAACTAAGAATTATATAGTGTAGAAAAGGCAATTCATCCAGTAGACCGGTTTCGTCCTTATTGGGAACTCATCACGTACTGGCCAGAATTTGCCGCGGACAGAACTCGAACCTGGGCACGTCTGCTTTGGAATCTGGTGCTCTAACCACTGAGCCATCCTGCCACACACTACAATGCACACAAATTTCAGTTACATACTAACTAAAGTAACTTGGTTATTCTATTTTTCCTTTAGGTGGAGCTCATATGGCATCCATTTAGACCACAAGTTCCAACTAACCATCCACAATCTGTCATTACTGAACAGACACCTCACTACATGAGGAAGTGGTATTCAAATGAATATTCATATAATTAAACGAACATTGGTTGCGCGGGTGGTGATAACAATTATTATAATCAAGGTTGCGGTCTTGATATAAACAATTGACCCATTAATTACATATGTCAGTATAAACTAAGAGTTGTATAGTGCAGAAAAGGCAATTCATCCAGTAGACCGGTTTCGTCCTTATTGAGAACTCATCATGTACTGGCCAGAATATGCCGCGGACAGGACTCGAACCTGGGCAAATTCTGGCCAATACATGATGAGTTCCCAATATACTGACATATGTAAGTAATTAATGAGTCAGGTGTTTATATCAAGACCGCAACCTTGATTATAATAATTGTTATCACCAACCGCGCAACCAATGTTCGTTTAACTATTGACAATATTATTTCTTTGCTTTTATTATGTGATTTAATGTTTCGGTAGCATTTTTGAATTACTTATTCATAAGACTATTTTAATTAAAATTGTCAAACTTAATGACTATCAGTTGGGCTTTACATAAAATGTAACAAAATGCCATGTTGATGTATAAAATAAAATGTTTGTGTTAGAGTATGTGATCAAAAAATTAATTTTTTTCTGCCATCATACAGAGAACTGTTTAGCATTATCCTGCACAAGTAAGTGTTATGCTTGATGCAAATGTAATCTAACGATTCATAGGAAACCTCGCGAACTGTCATGAGCACATCTCATTAGTTTCAACAACTCGGAAAATATTAGTTAACCTATGAATTCTAGCAAATTTAAAAATAATGCTAACACAAATAATTTATTCTATTTAGAACTCACGTTTAAATTTTGTTTCAGACATTTTTAAGCATTTAGAATATGAATTGAGAAAAATATCCAATAAGATAGAAGCTGTACAAAGAAAAGTTGTGAAACAAATTTGCCCTATCTTCTGCACTATATACGCAACTAGATTCCAGTTAGTATCACTTCAAACTTTATGGTTTCGGAGGACGTGCTATTGCATAAACGTTTTCCATTTGAACCAGTGGACTGGTGCCTATATGAATCCAATAAGAAAGAGTCATGAAGTTGGAACTAGATCTGGTCATTTTGCAATATCTCCACCATTGGTGGGGAATGTTGTGAGCAAGCTATTCTCTTTTTCAAAAATTTACAAAATTTACAATCAATTGCCAAAGGGCTTAGAGAAACGCCTCCAACTAAAATGTCTTTTAAATTTTTATCTACCGAACTAGAAAAAGTCTACAATCCTGCTGATATTTTTTATTTTGATTATGATAATACTTTCTCATGGTTGAATAAAAGACAAGGATAATTGTTATCGGAAACAGATTTTCTTGAGATTTTTATTATTAAAATTGAAATGTTATGCATTATATCATCATGTTAGTCAACAATACATACAATCAATTGCTAGTCATGGTTCTCATTTTTTTGCATAATGTTACACTCGAATTATACTTTCGTTTTTCCTATTTTTGTTGATGGATCTATTATTATTTATAGCCGAACTTTCCTATATTGATATATTGTACAGTACAACTAGTGAGATTTACTTATCTACATGAGACTAATTGCACATATTTATGTGATGTGATATGTTTTTATATTGTACATTTGCCAATAATAATCTATTTGATGGAACATGTGTGGTTTGAATCCAAATAAAGATATTCTATTCTATTCTATTCTGTACTATATATATATATATATCACAATCGTACGCAGAGTATATTCCTAGTTAGCCATCGCTAGTATTCAAGGAGCGCGGTGAAAAAGCTCTAAACTTGAACTTGCCTAGAGATCGCTGTGTGTGAGGCAAAACTCTAGCATCACCAAATGCAAATTTTGGAAACACCGTTATTGTAATTTTATTCTTGTTTTAACAATTATGCACAAAGGAAAATGTTCACAATTTTCACTTTAATTACCTGAGCAGAAGCATTCAGTATGCCAGATGTGAGGCCTTCCTGTTCGGGGTAAGTTATCTCAGCAGCAAATTCAAAACCAAGTGGCAAATATCCAGTCATGAAAAATCTTTATTAAAGTAAAAACGAGGCACTTTTAATATTTCATCACTAAACTAATTTTACTCTACCAAGTGCACGAAGCAAAATTAACAGCTGTGGTTAAAAGAATGTTTGCATGGCTTAACACCGAGTATTTAAAATGCAGCAGTAGTAAGATTAGTCAGGCTTATCGTAAATTATGCAACATAGTATATTTTCTCAGTAACAACGTCAACGCCAAGAACATTATTACCTTGTGAAATTCATTAATTGTATCATGTCAGCACACTTTGATTGGCTAACACCATAAACGGACACTGACAACAGCGCTCTGCCCTAACCAAAAACTCCTCTTAGGTACTCGTGTATGCAGTAAAACAAAAAGCATGGTTTTAGATGAATTAATTCATTAACAAAAATGGACACTGATCTCAACTTAATAAAATGACCACAATTGAATTGTAATGTTTCACAAAAATATAGTGCTTTAAATGCATAAATAAAAATTTCCCTAAGAAGGGACTATGTAAAATGTGCCAAGCTACATCATTCATCACCAAAACTGACGTAGTCTACGACAAGTTTTAATAGCACTCGTAGAAAAGGTCTTGATCTCGTTTCTCGAGTATGTTCTGAAGTAGCTCCTGTTAGATTATTTTATTTTTGGCGTTCTGAAGTACAAGTTGACGGCTGAAATGATGATGACACTTGTTATAGATCGTTATCACTTCCCATTTTAATTGGTATCCGCAGGCTTCAGTCGTTCAATGAATACCGGTTAATGATTTCCGTTGAGGTGTATAAGAAAATAAATGGGACCTCGCATGATTATCGGATAAGGCTTGGTGTACGTTGGCTTCAGATTGGACTGTACCGCGTCAACGCGTACATAAACTTGCTTACATAAGCTTATGGCTTTGAAGGTAAAAACCGGCAACTGGTGTTCTCTCGTGGGTTGCAAAAACAGACCATTTAGAACACGCTGGTGTTGCTGATTAACTGTCGCCGCCTTTGGCTCATCACTTATCCTGAAGCCACTCGAGTGAGCTGCAGGTGGTTGTGGATTATGATCAAATTTTACTAGCACAACTTATTCTTTAATACTACCGCGATACTGAAATCGCATTTCTAGTAGTACCAATGGCAGTGTGGTAAGCCAATCGGATTTCTTGCCTGAGACACATAACGCGCCATTGTGTTAGGCCTCTGTCGGTTGTTTGCTTCGCATGAATGTAATTATATAGCGAAAATTTAGCATTGAGAGAGACTATTGAATTAATTTTAATAATAGATAAACATTCAGCAACCATATTCATTTTTTACATTCGTGTTGGTAAAATTGAATTCATTGACGCGAATCATTTGGCATATTACTCTTTGTGTGCAACTGCGAGAACATTTCTGGAGTGCCTCCAATAACAGTGCATTGACAATCTTAATTTCGATGGGGGTGACATAGGAGATATATTTGAAAATCGAGACAGACATCGTGCAGAGCAAATAGTTATCCTTCTATAGCGGGAAATGGCTTTTCTGCTGACTTTAGTTGTATGAAGAAGAATGCTATTAGGCGCAGTTCACCCTCGTCTTCTTGTTCATGTTATGCTTTTGGTCTTGGCGTCGTCAAATACCGCATATCTGCGTGACCACCCAGAGCATAACGTCGTACATTTAGCACTTGGACCGTTGGCGTTCGTACGCGTTTCTGGACATCCTCTAAAAATAGTTCAGATCATGCGATTTCTGCAGAAAGCAGGTGAGCCATGTTTAGTACGCCAATGACTGTGTGAGGACCCTACAGAATGATTCTAACCCACAAGCATGTTTGAACTCTAGATGCGTGTCTGTCGAAATATTAACCTGAGCAGAGTAATCCATATTTGAAAAGTTGACAGACTTCATGAAAATGACCTTGTGCAATCAAGTTGAACGAGGGCACCAACAAATAATTTTTTGCCGATAAATTTGTCGCTAAGGTTGAATGAACTTGGTGCGCATACTGATGTAATGTTCCAATTCTTGACAAAGGATATTGTATCTCCGGAAGATAACTCAAGATTTATTAGATTTCGCGTAATCAGATTAATCCACTGACAGAAGCGAGGTTTTATTAAAATGCAGCACAATATGTTCTACTGAAAAATATATATATATAACGAACACAGATAGATTCAAGATTCGAGCTACCGTTCGGTGCCAATCTAATACGCAACACAGTTGCTTCATCACAACGTTATATAAATAAACCCGAGACAATCGTAACAGTGGAGCTATGGTACACAAACGTGTATTAAACTTATTCAACTAGTCGCCGGAAAACATAGCAAAACTACCGTCAATCGCACGTGCTGACGCGTTTCGACCTTACATGATCGTCATCAGAATTATTACCACCACCCGCGCAAGCATCGATTGCTTCATTGTATATTTAATGCGTTAACATATTATTATTAATTAAACGTGTTCATTAGTAAAATGACCAAATGGAACAGAGAAACAAAATGCTTTAAATGATTATGACAAATAAAATATACTTGCTTTATATGAGACGGAAAATCTGGAAAATAGACTGTCAGTTAATTGTTAAATACTGCAGATAAAGTTAGGTTTTGCATGTGATGAAATCACCATTAGATTTGGCACAGTGAATGCTTGTGTGTTTTATCCAGTAACAGTTAATTTTATCATGTCAACACACTACATAACAGTTCATCAATTGCCTCTATTTCTGATTGGCTAACGCCAAAAGGAGGCACGTACAAGAGACAAAGGACAGCGCTCTGCGCTAACCGAAGATCCTGCTTCACTTCACGTGTGTGTCGTCAAACAAAAAGCCCTGTTCTAGATGAATTAATTTATTCAATAAATGAACGATGTTACAAACTTGACAAAATGATCACAAAAAATTCTTATGTTACACTACAACATAGTTCTATAAATGCAGAAATGAAATGACCATAACAATAGATTATGCAAAGTGTGCTATTCTATATATATATATATTTAAATATATATATATATATATATATATATATATATATATATATTTGCCCATGAGCAAAACCTGGTACGTCTAAACTTGACTTAAGCACTGCGTAAATCTATGAACAACATCTGAGGTCAAATTTTATCCAGTTAAGTTCAATTTTGGACGAAAATTCCTTTGGAAGGATGCTCTTTGAAATTCGAAAATAATTCACATTTTGAAGCTGCAAAACTAGCCAACATTTTGCAGAAGATTTTAAGAGGCGTGTAGCCGGACAACTCTAGTTAATGAATAATAAAGTCTTCAAAGAGAACCATGAAAACTCCGTCCTATGAAAAAATGCTGTCTTGAACTAGATTTTCGGTACACAATAATATATACATATTATCCCAGATAATGGAAATAGAAGATGCCCAATTAAACAGTTTCGCATTGGGTTCGGATAGCTCCGTGATAATGCCATTGCAGGAAAAAATTGTATTATTTTGCACAGATTTGGTCAACGACTATCTATTCTTATGTCTAACAAATTGGGGAGCATGTTTACACAGCTGGCCTTAATTGAAATTGAAAAGCATTTTGTTGACATATTGAGATTTTAAATTTAAATTGAGACTAAGATTTTGAGCATGCTCCTCTATCTGGTTGTCGTTCCAATAAATAGACTTTGTCTGTAAATTTTTAAATAAAAACAATTTGTCCATAAGCAGGCATTAATATAGGACGTTCCTGGCCTCATGCGAAACTGTAATTAATTATTACTTGTTTCGAAGTTGCGAGCTTATTATAGACACCAGTCCAATAATATATGCGTTTGTCAGTATAAACTAAGCATCGTATAATGTAGGGAAGTTAGTTTAGCCAGTTCATCAGGGTGGCTCAGTTGGTAGAGTTACAGAATCCGAAAAAACGTGCTGAGGTTCTATAGCTGTCAGCAGAAAATTCCGGGCAGTACCAGTTGCGTTAATAATAGGACGAAACTGGTCTACTGGATGAATTGTCTTTTCTACATTAAACGATGCTTAGTTCATACTGACAAACGTATATATAATGGGACTAGTATTTAAAGCAAGCTCACGACCTTGATTTAAAAAATTGTTATCATGTCCTCGCAATCAATGATCGTTTAATTATTGAAATTTTTTAAAATTGTTTTTTCCATTTCCACTATCTTGGCTAACAGGTATATATTTGTTGTGTACATTTTATGTGGACCATTCCTTTCTATTTAAACAAAATATATTATTGGGAAAATTCTGGACATTTTTCTCTAAGAACTATTAAATAATCGACATGTACATGTTGAAAAAAAATTTAACTTACCCTAGCACAAACGTCATGACGAAAATGAGTGGCATCGAGTTCAAATATATAATAAAAGTAAATGCTCCAGTACAAAGAAAACTCATTGTGTAGATCGTAAGCAAAATGATCCTATAATTAAAAAAAAATTAACATCTCTAATTCAGTAGTTGAATAACCAAAATCTTATGCATTCTCTAAACAGATTACGGTGTTCCAATGTAAAAGAAAATCGACTTCATTTACGTATACACCTATTCGGAAATGCTCTATTTCTATTATTTAATCGATTTGTGCCTTTGTCTGGTAACCCGTGTTATGTCACGTCGACCAAGCCAACTTAATTAGTACGGACGATGTTCATGAAACACGTGGATCAATTAATTTTAGCTCAAAAGTAAATATGCTCACCAAACTATAATTTTAGCCATATTGGAAGAAACCACAGTAATAGTTGAAACTACTATCGAGGCTCGAGCCAGGGACACACGAGTAAGTGAAAATTGCCTGTAAGATGGTCACTGTTGTAATGTTTAATACCTTAACAACCTGATGGAAATTATCCAACGTTTTGCAGCATCTAGTGAAATGTTCATGCTCAGAATCAAACAAATGATTTAGAAATGACAGCAGTGACGATTGCTCCGATAGCTCAGTAGTACATAAATTAACTGCTGTCTGATGTGGAGCTTGAACGAGCCTCATGGGAAATCTTGGGTTCTGCAGACGGGTTGCTAAACAATGCCGAATTCAAAATTTACTCAATGAATTTGCCTCAGTGTGAGTCTTTTGAATAACGCAAATATTCATTCCGTTAGAATGGTGAGAGAATTTCTTCCAAACATACCAAATAATTAATACTAATTTATAAACAATTTTTTGCGCACACTATAAAAATGTAATTCACTCAAATGACGAGGATACATTGTCACAACCTTATTAAAGGCGACTAAAACAATCAGTACTCATTCAATAAATCATGCTTCGGTTTAGCATACTGGCAGTTTTGAACTGCCAGTTGTTATGTTGTTCGACGTCTGGTTAAATACAATGGGATTGGTGTTTACTTCAAGCACGCAAACTTGATTTTTTTTTAAAAATTAAATATAATTTTATCGAAATAGTAAAAGTCAATATCTGGAAGGAACAAACTTTAACTTCCTTGTGCATATTACCTTTCTGCTACCAACAAATTAATTGGGGCATTTCTCAAGTCTGTAATCAAATTTACTTAAGATGAAATATGAACGTAATACTTCCATGTTAATAAATAGATAAATGTTATTTGTCGTAAAGAAATATTACTTACTTAAATTTGTGCGTCTTATCAAGCAGTATTCCAGCAATGATTGCACCAAATATGCCACCAATTACCATTGTGAAGGCAGCCCACCCAATATTCTCTGTTTCTCCCTAAACATGAAAAGCAAATCAATACAAGCTGTAACATTACCAGAATTTGATAAAATAACAACAGTGATGCACATTTACGACTACAATCAACCTGGCATTAAGACTAGTGATAATAGTTAAATAATAATTCTCACCCTAAATTACAAATTCAGCAAGACAAATATTCTGTCTAATTAAACGAAAATTGGTTGCGCGGGTGGTGATAACAATTATTATAATCAAGGTTGCGGTCTTGATATAAACACCTGACCCATTAATTACTTACATATGTCAGCACAATTCTTAGTTTATACTGACATATGTAAGTAATTAATGGGTCAGGTGTTTATATCAAGACCGCAACCTTGATTATAATAAAATATTCTGTCTGTTAATGTACATTGATCTGCCAACTACGTACGCAGTTGTTTGGCCTGCAGGTCAATTTTATGCTTGGCTGTGCTGGTTTGAAATTATCTTTTGCTTCAGTGAAATAAAAGTCAAACAAACGGTCCAATATTTCTGGCACAAAGCAGACTACACACAAGAGTTCAGAAAATGAATATGCTTACCGGGAATAGGTCCAACAGCATGTAGTTGAAAAGTGTGCCAAGGGCATAAAATGTTCCCGCGTTAATGCCTGAAAATCAAAAATGAATAATGACACATCCTTAGACTTTTTTCGATAATATCACCTAAGCATCCAATTTAAAATAGAAATACTACCGCTACTTCTATTAATACTACTAAAATTCCTATAAAAATAATAATAATAAGCAATAAAAATAATTAATATTATAATAATGCTATAATAATAATAAACAAAAAAACAATAATAGTAATAATAATTATAATAGTAGTAATAATAATAATAATAATAATAATAATAGTAATAATAAAAATATATTAATAAGTAAGTGCATAAGTCGAGCACAAATTTTGATTAGAAATTTTAGACATTTAAAAAAAAATAAAATTAAGCGAGTTCAATTAGTTCAAGGATTCCATTATTAAATGAAAAAATTTCATTGACAAAAAACCAAATTATATTTTAAAATGTACACAGTGGTTTATTCATATGTTGACTTACCATTTTTTGCTAGCAAAGTGATTTGATACACACTAAATGTTGTATATTCGCAAGACTTTACGCAGTCCTCGTTTCGAGGTGCATCAATTGTCTGTTTCTTGATCTAGATACCTCGGCGTTGCGAGATTTCATTTTCGGTCTTATCCTCAGGATTATCAATACAAACAGTATGCTTTTACATAAAACATAAGGCAATCGTGGTATTCAGGTTCCAAACTGATATGCTTATAGATATTTTGAACATTCCTAGTTAAAGCTATTAGCAAAACTCCCTGAAGGTTAGGATGGTAAAAAATAAAAAACCTTTAATAAATATTTACCAACGTGCACAAAATGACATATATATATATATATATCTGCAACCATCTATAATTACATACCTGGACGATATTACTAAAGAATTCCATTGACTATTTTCCCCGTGCTCACGACCGATTTAAAACACGAAGTTTTCCTCAGCTATATTCTTGGTGATCAGGCACAAATGTACACTCTAAACATTACATGCATATATATATATATATATATATATATATATATATATATATATATAATAATAATAATCTTTAATGTGCGACCCATAAATATATATTTAAATATATAAATGAAGATATAATCAACGATTCTTTAAATTAAGTTTGCGAGATTAAAGTAAACATCAATCACATTTTATTTACTTCAAGCACGCAAGCCTGATTCAATTAAACAATAATTGATTGCGCGGGTGGTGGTAACAATTCTTTAAATCAAGTTTGCGAGCTTGAAGTAAGCACCAATCCCATTATATTTAACCAGTCGCTAGTCAGTTTGCCGTGGTACTCTGATGATGACCATGGAAGGTTGAAACGCGTAAGTCGGATACGACTGGCGGTATTTTTGTTATGTTTATCGACGACTGGTTAAATACAATGGGATTGGCGCTTACTTCAAGCTCACAAACTTGATTTAAAGAATTTTTACCACCCGCGCAATCAATTATTGTTTATTTGTATGCTTGTCTTCTCTATGTGCTTGACCTGAACCTATCCCTGAATGGGACCGTATTTGCATGCCGTTCTATATTCTCATCTACATACCTATATTTGGTGCATTGTTTCCCACGTGTACCTAAGATTACAATCTTTGCCAGGTTTACTACATACTCTTAATGCATACGGGAGTTTTGTTCCTTCCTTCTGGTTCAGTAATTCATTGCCTAAGGCAAGCGTTTGGTTTAATAATGTTCTAATGATTTACTGAGATTCTAATGTCTTTAATTTTACATTCATTTGGAATCTAGTAATACCATTGTCATGTGCTCTTTAAACTGCGTTTTATACTTTTCCTGATGTATTTTCCAATCGAATCTTATTATCGACTCCTTAATGATCTTATTGAATACTCATTTATCATGAATATGGCATTTATCTCATCAGTTCTTCATCTAGGTATGTAATATCCACTATTTTAAGACTTCTTAACATAATAGAGTCTGAAATGCCTAATTTCATTCCAAATAGGTGGCTAGGCCAGGCGTTTTTAAGGATACTTGAATGTCTTTCTCATACAGGCATACTTTACCAAAATCTGAGCATTCCGTTTCAATATCACATCCATAAGTAATAACCCATTGTTTCTTTCTCTTCTCAACACAAATTGTAATTCAAATATCTAATTAGCTTAATGAAGACATTCATGAAACTCATTAACTGCATGAATCCATCTTCCGAAAACAATGCATGGTAATGTAGACGATCACGAAGGACAATGATTGCCGAATTGGAACACCTTAAATTTACATCTAAAATCCATTTCTGAAAATAAAGTAGGCAGAACACACACACACACACGCATATATATATATATATATATATATATATATATATATGTATATATATATTCATATTTATTTATTTATTTAACATCTCCACCATATTTCTTAACGTCATTTTGCTTCCGCCTATTACTTCCAGGAGCTCTGTTAGAAAACATTTAGCGCATCCCGATGCTGCTTATATCGAGATGTTAATATACATTAAAGTGTCATCTAGGCCTTCCAGTGTATTGGTTTCCACTAAAGTGTATTTCTTAATATCGTCTATAGCGTGATAGGACACAGAAAGTTCCCCGTTTTATAAGAAGGAGAATTTTTAACATTTGCAATCAACCTAAATGGAAAACTTTTTTATGATACTTCACTAAACCATATTCACTAGGAGGGACCATATCTCATCGTATTAATGAGTTTCCAAGTAACAAATCAGATTATTCAGGCCACATCATTTGAATGATTAAGATCTTCACTTTTTAAATTTATCCGTCGGCTCCTTATTTAGTTTATTATAAAACTCACAATTATTTAATTGATCATTCATTTTACCGTTATAATCCTAGTAGTCTAATAACACAGTTGTTCCATCTTAATCTGCCTTAAGACATAACCTTGTTCTATATAACCTCTGCTCTAAACATTTCAATACGTAATTCGACTTGCATCTTTCTGCGTTTTGCTTTAAAACAACTATGGCCTCATCTTAATCCAATTTCGTTCTATTTTTACCTGGGAGTTACCGGGTAATCTTAATTATCCCCGTTATCGTCTCATTCTTCGACATTTTACCAACGGAAAATGCAGTAGAGCTACGATGAGGAGAACATTGAACGGTCTGAAAATATGAACACATTCAGGGATCTGGAAGGGATTTCATTTAATTAACTGCTGTAGAAAAATATTTAAGCCCAATATTCAATTCATTTAATACTGTTAATTTTAGCACTAAACTTGCCGGGTCTAATGGGATACAGCCATCATCACGTTTCATGTGAGGCCTCAAATTCGATTGAACCACGCAGTAACACTTAGTGTTATAAATGAGGGGTGACGGAATGAGACCAAACCCCTGAAGAAGACTTTGGCCACTGGCTTCTGGGCAGACAGCGCTCATCGGCCTATGTTGGCCGACTATCTAAGATAAAGTAGTATCTGAGTACAAACCATATACATTAGGAACGGGAAACCTAGGGTTCGTTCACAGCCTACGTATAACTATGCACATTATCAACTATAATAATGTAATACTGCATCCGCCGTCGCCTGATTTGCTGATTAGTGCAGGGTGGATAAGCGAAAACAGAATACTGCGGCCAACTAAATTTCCGATTCTGCCTTTCCCTTTTCTTTTCTTATCTCCATCTAACAATAACACTCTTTTAGATGCTATAAATATGGTGTACGTTGATCATATCACTGAGTCCATTGATGGATTGCCACATATCGAAAACAGTTCAAATAAACAAGCATTAATTAAACCTAGGTTAAATTTTAACGTCAGAGGATCTAATGTGCTAACATTGAAACAAAATGGACCACAAATAGCTTACGCACGTACGTTGGATAAGTCAGAAATCGATGCATGTTGCGTATTCCAAACGGGAGTGCAGGATCCTACTAGCATGATATAATTGGGTGCACCACGTTATTAGTTTCGAAATCTATGTATCCATAGTGTTTTTTTAAGCCTAGTCATTTGTCTATGATGTGAAAGAAAGAAATCTGCAAGAAAGTTATCCATGCCGATAATGCCTTGTCTTTAATCTGACTTGGCCATAATGGTATTGCGTAAAGGTTCAATTTTTCTCACTTCTGTGTGTTGTCTCTGTAAATATATTCCTATTAACTAGATCCTCGCACTCATTAATCACACCACTTTAATAACACTGTCTAAGTTATTATTTTTCTCACAATTATAACTTCATTTTACAAACATTTATTATTTATTTTATATTTCATTATTTTTGTCTCGTGGTTATATGCCAGTGAAGCATCAGATGCTAAAAACTATTTTATTGTTATCTATTAGGATGATGAAGATCAATATGTTGATGATGATGATGATGATGATGATGATGATGGTGAATCAGAGGTAATAATGAAACTCAGTAAGAGAAAACGACAATGAATAAGATATGGGAAATTAAAGTAATAGGTCTAGAATACTGGATACAATTTTCATTTTTTTTCCTTTCGTTTTTTAATACTGTCTACAGAGAAAATAATTTATTCTCAACACTTAACTATTTAACTTCTACGTGTTAAGATTTTAACTGCCCAACGCCCTGACAGAATGTAGGTTGCTCCCATAGATGCTTCTAATTAGCTATTTTCTTTGAGTCATTATTGGTATATGAGCGTTTATCTAAACTAACTCTCTCTTTCATTATCTCCCTCACTCTCTCTGTCTGAGTAGCCTTCACTTTTGTTCATTGGACAAAATGTATGGCAACGATCAAACTTTGTTATTACAATTAGTTAAGCAAAATTACGTTGACCTAACCATTGTAGTTTAGAGTGGCAATCTTAAGATTGTATCGTCAATCCTACCCCCCATTTCTCCCTATAACCTATTGCACTGAATATATGATTACTAAACTAAGAATTGAGTATTAATTACATTCAGCGTTTCACTATGAGTGAATTGGAACTGTGGTTGGCTTTACTATATACGTTGCCATTATTATGCGCCATGAAAGCAATGGGAAGATTGCGAAAACACAAACACGCGTATACGCTAGCAACACCACTGCTTATATTTTGTTCATTTACATATATATATGCCCTGGATTTTACTGAATATATATATATATATATCAAGTATGTATGAATATGAATTATGCGTGTTGGCAAATACTTATTGAAGATTTTATATTTACTCTTTATGGGTTAACATTAATAAATTTGACTAGGAATGTTTAACATAGATAAAAATAGATCTGCTTAGAACATGAATACTACAAGTGCAATAACATGTCTCTAAAAGTGCACTGTCTTATAGGACATTCGTGAGGACGAGACCAGAAATGAGGTTTTGAAACTTCGACAGATCTATATCAAGGAACGTTACACGTCGAGCACCTCGCAATGAGGACATCACGAAGTATTGCGTATCCACAACTTAAAGTGCGCATCAAATATCCATGCCAGCCAAAAACGGTAAGCCGCCATAAATACAAAGTATGTTAAAATTTACCTACTGTTTAAGCTACAAATTTTAGGATTTTCATGTATTGGGATAAACTAAATACAAAAACAATTGTATATACGGCACTGTCAGCGCAGTGTATAAAGTCACAGACTCCGGTGTTAATTTGTTTATTTTCGAATCCCGTGTGTGGAAAATTCTGGACAACACTCGAAGAGTTCTCAATAAGGGTGAAACCGCGTTAAAAAGTGCAGTTCATTTGTTGCCAGATGCAATGTTAGCTTATACTGACAATATACATATAATTAAAATCGTACTATTAGATGTCAAATAGATGTTTTTCTAATGTCCATTGCATTGAGAACTCCAGAAAGTAAGTTTTTAGGAAAGCGCGATAGTATAATCGAAGGTATTCTTATTGTGGTTAAATGTGCCGATTTGTATAGAGAATAACTAATAACAAGATAGCAAATGATAATTTATAAATATCATGGGTTTTCATTTGATTGACTGCGTAATAACTAAAATTTATTCATTATTTTTTGCGGAGATCTATTATATATATATATATATATATTAATTGTGTATTAGATGTGGCGTATCTAGTAACAAATTAGTTCAAATAGGACCAGAAAGATATACCAAAGTCTGCATGACGGAAAGATACAATCCCATGTACATATTCATTTTGTTACTAATGATGACAATTTTGTCATTTGCGCAGTTGATTCTTCCATCTGTTGCCAGAATGATTGAATGGTGTTTACGTTTGTTCAACGTGTGCCTCGATTGGCTGGATGCGAAATTATGTTGTCCGCGGCAAATTCTGGCCAGTACATGCCAACATGATATGGTGACGTTTACTGTTTGTTCAACGTGTGCCTCGATTGGCTGGATGCGAAATTATGTTGTCCGCGGCAAATTCTGGCCAGTACATGATGAGTTCCCAATAAGGACGAAACTGGTCTACTGGATGAATTGCCTTTCTACTGACATATGAAAGTAATTAATGGGTCAGGTGTTTATATCAAGACCGCAACCTTGATTATAATAATTGTTATCACCACCCGCGCAACCAATGTTCGTTTAATTATATAAATGTTCATTTCAATACCATTTCCCCATGTAATGTGGTGTCTGTTCAGTAATGACAGATTGGGCATGGTTAGTTGGAACTTTGGGTCTAAATGGATGCCATATGAGCTCCACCTAAAGGAAAAATAGACTAACCAAGTTACATTAGTTAGTATATAACTGAAAATTGTGTGCAGTGTAGTGTGCGGCAGGATAGCTCAGTGGTTAGAGCACCAGATTCCGAAGCAGACGTGCCCAGGTTCGTATCCTGTCCGCGGCAAAATTTTGGCCAGTATTTGATGAGTTCCCAATAAGGACGAAACCGGTCTACTGGATGAATTGCCTTTTCTACACTATACAATTCTTAGTTTATACTGACATATGTAAGTAATTAATGGGTCAGGTGTTTATATCAAGACCGCAACCTTGATTATAATAAATGTTGTCTGATTTCGGTGATCTGTGGTACGTCGAATACAATAGCATGCTGGTGGAGCGTTTGCATATTCAGGCCTGGTGCTTGTCGTTTGATATGATGTGCTGCGTCTACGTATAATAATTTTTCTGACTATGCAAAGCTGAGGAATGGCCAAATTGGTCGTGCTTCGTTTATCCAACAGGTTAATGACGTAGCTACGGACAGCTGCGTTGCATCTAATCTGGCTGGTTAGTACTTGTTCTATTTCGCGTAAACAAGTATGAATAGAAATTGACCAGTACACAACTCATAAAATATATGTGAATGACATACAACCGCCGCACCCTGAACTAGAAAAATTGAAATTTCGATATAAGTTAATAAAACCGATTCAGACTTGAAATTCATGCACGGAATCAGAAAAGAAGCAATCGTCTCACTTCATACATAAACGTAATTCGAGATGCGAAAAGTAAACCTATGCTGGCACAAATCCAAATATCGAAGTTTACTTTTTGACGCATTAACTACAAAAAGAGACTTCTGAAATGCAACACGAAAAACTGGAAAACTCAGTCACAAGTATATGTTCGACACACAAGATCGAGGAAGAGCAAAGTTTCCTGAGGAGAGGTTATTTAATAAACAGCTGCCCAATAAAATTTAACTTCATAGACTAATTATTTAGAGGCGCTTTGTTAACCTCAATAAATTTGTGTCAGTTAAGTAAGATCTCGAAAGCAAATTCGCTTGATGCAAAAGTCATTAATACTTTTAGCCCACCGAGAATCATAAAGCTGGATGAAACTTATCGAATGCAAACTGTCTCAAAATCCTTAGTAGCTTACAAATTTACAAGCATGGCTAGTGACATACTAAAGACGTAAAAAAACATTTATCAGCAGAATCCGCCAAAACTTACCACAAGAACAGACAATGAAGCTGTTATAAAAGTTGGTAATTTTAAAACATATTTTGAAACTGGGCAAAAGGCGAAATTTAAAACTTCCTCGACAAATCATTGCACAAGTATTTTTTTGAAATAAAAAAATTAAAAAATCATTACGCAGTGGGTAAATATACAAAGACCTCCATAGCAAATGGCAAGCGCCGTGCCTGAAAATGCTAGATATCCACCAACTTCGACGGGAAACGCATAATTAGGCTCATAAATAATATCCTAGGAACCAGGCAGACGCGGCCAATTGTCGAGCCAGCATCACAAGGAGTTCAAGCGCGCCCACAAGAATGAAAAAATGGATTTATCAATTTTACCTGATCTGTATTGTGGCTAACCCAGGCTGAATTCCAGTTGTTTTGTTCCTTGGAAATATTTCGACGTCCATTGACGGCTAGCCACCATCATCACAAGCTTTAAAATACATTAGTTTAAATCAATGCCGCGATCTTCATATCAACACCTGTATTATGAAGTACATACATTAGTCAGTGTAAACTAAGAATTGTGTAACGTACAAGAGGAAATTCATCTAGTAGACCGGTTTCCTCCTTATTGGGAACTCATCACGTACTGTTCAGAATTTTCCGCGGACAGGGCTCGAACCTGGGCACGCTGCTTCGTCATCTGTTGCCCTTACCACTGAGCTACCTTGTCGTATACTTCACAAAATTTTAACTTATATAATAAGTAATTAAGCAAACGTGGGTCTCGCGGGCGATGATAACATTAACTTTAAATAAATTGGCGATCAGTGGCTCAGTAGCTAGAGCAACAGATGCCGTAGCAGACATGCCCATGATCTCTACACAAATTTCAATGTATCTGAAACGCTCTGTAAGTCAACAGATCAAAAATAGGCTCGAAACAAGAATAAATCACAATCTTCCTTAAAATGTCTTGAAAGGGGGTGCAGTTCCTGCACAAAAATCAATGACTTGTGAAGATATACTACTTTAAAGTCACGTTGCATGTAGCAATAATTATTCGGTTCTATACAAGGCAAAATCTTACAAATTGCTACTGGTATTTCATGGATTATGATTCTTCTTTCATATATATATATATATAATATATATATATATATAATCGTTGGGTATTTCAGTTTCTTCCTTATTAGGCATTAACTTTATTATGGGAGAAAACAAATATGCAGTTATGAATAAGATACTAGTAAACTTTGAACATATCAGTTTATTTCGTATGCCATTTAGCATGAGAAAAACATATCTGCGGACCGAATCTGTTTCTCACTTCAGTTTCTAATATTCTTCCTGGTTTCTAACCAGAGCCAATATTCATTCTGGCTTTTCAGAAAAAGTAAAGGTTACATCACAACTCAGCAGTCATGTTTTCTATGCGACGATGCAACGGAAAATCTCCAATGGAAACCTCGATTTTTTTTATCGTAATGACCCAAAAGGCATTTCTTATATACGTCTTTTAAGTTCGCCAAAGGTGAAATAGCGAACGCATATTTTCATTAGATGAATGAAAAATTCGTATTATTCTATGATGTTTATATAAGCTTCCTAAATACACGCACTCATTTAAGAATTTACCTTTCAACACTACTACACATTCTACACCTTATATCGTAGTCTATTTTTACAGTAAAAAGCTTAGTCCCTGGTTGAAAACAAGAGGTAAATTGAATCCTCAATTATGAAATTTGCTTGATGACCACTTTTATCATAAAGAGCTACAGATAGAAAATAAATTGGTACTATTTCTTGGAAAATTCAATTTAGCCAATTATCATTAATTATCTATTAATTAAAATCAATCTTGCCATTTTGGAAACCGGATAGTTTTAAAACATGTGTGGCGAGGTGTAACACTTTTAAGGAAGTAGGAAATATAAAAATTCCCATTTTAATGGGATTCATACGGATGTATTTGCCTATGCGTTTCTCCCATATTACGACATTTGAAGAGTTAAACACCATAATTCCAAACTTATTACTATAAATTATTTCAAAACTAGTTTTCCACCTTCGCAATGGCTTAAACTAGAAAAGTGTTGAAAGTGTGCAAAGCATCTAGACACATTTCAGGTGGCCTAAATTTACGAAACCTATCGACTGAGATTTGTTAAATCCCATCCTCAAAACTAATAATCCACTATTAAATTACTGCAATATTATACTTCAATTCATCCTCAAATAATGTGATTATTGCCAAATCAGCTGCGAGGACAAATACGCTAAACGTTTCGGCATCTTATTTATATTTTTCGGCCACAAACCATTTTATTAGAAACGGAAAATGATATCACCTTAATCTTATACGCGTTGAAAGACGGTCAGGATCAAATATGCGTTAACCTCAGGTTTCAATTTCAAAGTTGCGAGAAGTAGTTTCAAATGCATGTGATTTATTATTCTGTATTACTGGAATAAGCATGGAACTTTCTTTAGTTATACTTACCGTTACAGATGCTTTATCATAATAAGTAATCAGAAGAAAAACATTTCCTTAAACGAAACCCAACCATGCAGTGTTCTCTTTCACACATTAACATAGTAGATGGAATGTCTTTGTGGTCTGAAATCCAGTTTACAGTCAGAGACATGGATTCGTGTCACGAGTTATTCAAGCATTCGGCCATTAGGTAAACGTAATTCTAAACGTATCTCATAAGAAGTTGCGGCTGTAATTGCTCACATTTGGCAGGTCTCCACTGTTGGTAAATGCAGCACGAAATTTTCTCGTTTAAGACGGTCACAACTATAATTTTACGCATCCGCTTATTCAGCCATAATTTTAACTGCTGCTATACTGAAGCCGTCCAGTAGCGCACATCACTTCATCACGCTGCATTCTAAAAATAACGCGTTGGGACTTACTACCTTGAAGCATACAGATCATGAGTCCCAAGTTTTGAATGAACTTCGTTTGTTTGCGAAAAATATTTTTTCAACCTGTTACTATATTGAGCAAGTATGTATTAGATGTTGCGAGCCTAGTAACAAATTAGTTCAGTTGTGACCAGAAGGATAAACCAAAGGCAGCATGAACGGAGAGTATAACCTCACGCACATTCGTTTCGTGCCTACTGGCGATTCATCAGTAGGAGCCGGTATTACGCCCTTTAACGACTATATATTTGGTTGAAGTATGTGGGATAATAGGACGGTAAATCTCCTAGACGAATGTGTAAACCTGCAATAGTGAAGCTAACATCATATAAAGTGCGTTGCGGCTGGCGGTAGTTTTGTTATATTGTTCGACGACTGGTTAAATATAATGGGATTGGTTTTTAACTTCAAGCTCGCAAACTTGATTTAAAGTATCATATAAAGTCTTCAAAAATGCGACTTCAACGCTACCTCACACTATATATATATATATATATATATATATATATATATATCAGGTCTGTGGATACTAACACTGATGAGTCGCCAGTAGGCTGAAACAGATATTGCATGAGATTATACTTTCCGTTTATGCTTCCTTTGGTTTATCCTTCTGGTCACAACTAGACTAATTTGTTACTAGGTTCCCTTAATACCTAATACATACTTGCATATATATAGGTTCTCTGCAACAAACAATTATTTAACTGTTTATGTAGATGAATGATATCATGCTTACCGCGAAATGTGAAAAGTGATATCGATCAAGGCCAGAGTGTATGGATTTACTGCAGTAACAGGTGTTCAGAAATTGTTGTGATTCTCAATTTCGGTGAACTATAGTATACATTGATATCCATCATGTTGGTAGTATGTACCGACTCGGAAACCATAGTGTTAGTACCATGTACCTTTTCGGTACCACAATGGTAGTTTCGGTTACTAACACAATGGCCATAGTGTTAGTATCCTTTACAAACTCGGTATATATATTATATAGTGTGAGTTAGCATTGACGTCGTATTGTCGTTGACTTCAGATTATGTTAGCATCACTATTACGGGTTTACACATTCGTCTAGGAGATTGTACCGTCCTATTATTCCACATTCTTCTACCAAATATATAGTGGTTAAAGGGCGTAATACCGGTTCCTACTGATGAGTCGCCAGTAAGCACGAAACGAATGTGCATGAGATTATACTTTACGTTCATGCTACCGTTGGTTTATCCTTCTGGTCACAACTGAACTAATTTTTTACTAGGTGTGCAACACCTAATACATACTTGCATATATATTAGCTCTTCGCAACAAACAGTATTTAACTATATTGAGCAGTTCCGAAAACTAAGCACACAATTAATAAAAAGGCTAAAGCATTCTTTTCATAACAAACCGCACGACTCTAAAAGCTTTGTTAATAGTATTTAGGAGAATAACTTCATATTTCCTTACAAAGCGAGGCTATCACTTATGGAAAAAATCGCGGTCCCGACAAAGTCAATCAAAAATGTACGGATGCAGAGATTAAAAAAAGAACATTCCAGTCAGATAAATTATTTAAAAACGATGTCTGGTGACGGTCAACAAGGGTTTAAAGTAATGTTTGTTGACAACTGCCATCAATTAATTAACCAATGCTTGCGCAAGTAGTGATAATAATCGTTTAAATCGAGTTTCCGAGCTTAAAATAAACACCAATGACATTCTATCTAATTGGTCACAAAACAGCAAAACTACTGACAATCTCACGTACTGCTATGCTCTACGACTGATTCGATACAAAGGGATTTGTATTTGTTTATAGAACATAAACTTAATTTAAAGAACCGTTATCAACACTTTCACATTCAATGAATGTTTAGTTTGGTAACCTATGTACGTGTGGTGAAAACTGCAAAAACTTCATGTTCGTGATTGCATGGAAATTGTAAGGCTGACATTTCCAATCGAGTACAAGGTATGCGAGACCAATAGAAGTGAGGGCCGCACATCTAATTTTTCTTTCCTTATAAATGAATTGTGGCTTGATCCTCACCCGTCAGTCTGCTGTCGTACCCTGATGATGATCATGCAAGTTCGAAATGCATCAGTACATGCGACTGACGACAGTTTTGCTATGTTGTGCGACTGATTAAATACAATGGGATTTATGATTATATCAAGCTCAAAAACCTGATTTAAATAACAATTATCACCACCTACGCAATTAATGTTTGTTTAATTGTATTACCTGTGTATACATGTAGCGAAAGCTGAAAGAAGTCAATGTTCATGACCGCATAGCACCACCATAATCTAAATTGATCACAGTCAACGAAGTATTCTTCGTGTAAAACACACTCGGTGGCTTCACGGCAACTGAACAAAGACAGTGGCCTTGCAATTCATTCACTAGACAAAAAGAGCTTGGTTTATTTGTCACTGGTCGCTATGAGCACGTTTCTAAGGTGAAAAGCTTTACTTTTTATCAGCCATTTGGAATTGGCGTTAATAATAATACATCAGACAAACGGAAGGTGAAATTTCGGCTGAGTTCTCCTATTTAGCATAAGAAGGAAAGAATGCATTTGTCGAACAAAAAAACAACTGAGGCCAGTTGGAAAACATACACCTACACGGTACACTTTACCCAAGATGTGCAAAATTGGTATTCCTTTAAGACCTATCGCTTGAATTAAGAATACGCCAGCGCATGAATTAGCCAAATAATTGTCTTGACAATTGAATCCGGGAAAATATCTCTTCAATGATTACAGCTTAAAAGATTCTTCTGATTTTTTAAAAAGTAGACCAATTGAACATGAATAAACATTTACTGTGCTTAGATATGTTTTTGAAGGGGTTGTTGCGCAGTGCGAGCTTCATATGATGCCTCACCGCGAGTTGCGTTCGCGGGTTGTCGCTTTGCACTATCCGTTTCACAAAGATCCGATTGATCACCATTTCCCAGGTACGCATCTGTTTTGTCTTCCCAGTCAAGATAGGGGTGCGCATTCATCCTCTTCCAGAAGGCCAACATATATATATATATATATATATATATATATATATATATACATATTTAGTTGTTGAGTGAGGGCTTTCATGTGCGCTAGGCATATGCATATAGTGAGTTTAGTTACTGAAACAAATTCTTTGTTTAAAACCATTTCGGTGCGCGCTCCAACTTGATATGCGCAGAATAAGATCGATGTTGCACATACATCTATAAGCAAGCTTATTTTGGGCTATGAGAAATGCGACGTGTACACAAAAAGCGTTTCAATTTTATTTAAGATTAATGAACAGACGTTGTACAACCAATAACCATAAGTTAGCTAATTAGTAAATGGTGCTTTGTTATGTTGCTTGTATTTAAACTTCCTGGACTAATTTCGTTTTTTGTATCATTTATGAGGAAAGTTTTTCCTCTCTTCTAACTCATGTGTTTTATTTTACCAGTACATCAGTTGGCATGATGGAACGAAAGCACTCTTGTTGAATATATAATGTGGATTTAAATTCATATCTGGTTATGTGTTTCATGTATTTGAAAATTAGAACAATCAATGATTGATAGATTGGCCTCATAATTTTTCGAGACGAATGACCTTTATACCATGTTTTATTTTATGTAATGGAGGAGTTTCATAAGATAAGACTTCGCGGGTTCTTTAAAACCGAAGTTTATTTTCAATTCCAGGTGGTCCGAAATATCCTCTTCCGTTGTTTTTTAAATAGAAAAATGCTTTATACTAGCCTAATTCACCGGTGCATAATTTCCTAATACTCCGTATCGCTATGTTGAGTTTCATTTGTCTTTTCCTTCTATTTTGAGATTTTCTCTGACTTACTTAATATCAATCCAGGAGGAAAATGTTCATGGTTTTAGCCGAAAGCACCTATTCATTACTCATTTAGTCATCATCAGCGTGTTATTATATGAGTCTGACAACAATTAATCTCACACAATACTCTTAAATGCATCCGATAGAACGAATATTGTTGCATAATTTTCCTGTGTACATATGGCTTCAGGTTTCTATTCCGTGCAAACTTCAACAGATTATTCAAATAATCTGAAAGTCAATAATTTCATTATTCAGATAATTTTAATGCTGTTTGGAAATAGACTGCCGAATTTAGTTGGCACAGAATAAAGTATGACTCACGAACAGGATACAGCTAATCTCAGAATAATTTCCCCAATGGAAGTAAAGAATTGGTATATTTTCTGAAATATTTTTAATTAACTGTTCTGTTCTGAACCGTTTAAAGACAGTGAAATTAACCTAGTATTGGTGAAGCGTTTATTTTAAACAATGCTGCAAAGGTATAGCATGGGCATAGAAGAAATTATCCTAAAAATATAAAACTGATTTCTAAGCAACACGGCGTTTAGCTAAGAGATCGAGTTATTTAAAAAAGGAGACATGTTGTTAACAAAATTTCTTTTAAAACGTAAATTTGAAAAATTTTGTCAGATTTAATTTAGTTAAGAATTGTGGTAGGTAAAACTGGAATATATTATTATATACTATTATATCGCCTTAGGTCGTTTTTAATATATTAAAATAACCCCCTTCCCATTGATGTCAAAATATTTAAACCACTCAGTTACCAACAGGTTTTTTTTACTAAGTGGGTTCACTTAAAACATAGAAAAAGAACAGTTAAGTGAAAACTTTAAAAAAATAATAACGACAATATGACAAGTACAGTCAACATACCATAGGAAATTGTAAGCAGAACGTAGTTAGGATTTTTTAAAAGATTAGCAATTGACATCGAGTAACTTCGGTTGATCGATGTTCCAGTGCTCATTTTTCGCCTCTGGCTGATACGTCGTTGTAATTCATTTTCATTCCCTGAAAAGTCAGCTTCCGAAAATACATACATTATCATTTGAAATTTAGCCATTACGAGTACTTGTAGCAAAAATCGATAAAAGCATGATAATTTGAATCATTATTTGATTAATAAAACGTGTTTGTACAACTAGGTTGAGGCAAACTTCTATATTCCTTACTCATCTCGATAGAATTATATGGCTCTTTAAATGGACCGGCCAAAATATAAGATGGTATAAAATTATAAAATGCAAGCACAGTGTGTGAGATTATTTGTATGATTCTAAGCCAACTCAATTTCTTTAATCGTCAATACTGCTAAATGCTGAAGTCTTTTCAATAGAGATGAAATCTTATCTAGGAGATAAATTTCATTTGCACCTATTCGCGTTATTGTCACTAATTACAATTAGTTAGTGTTCTGTTCCAAATGAAACCATAGACTTTTTCTATCACTGGTTCATCCATAACATCATCTCCTGAGTTAATTGCAATCGAATCGCCAATTAATCTTATCATTTTGTTACGATTGTATATCTCATTTTGCCTACAGTCTGGAATCTGGTGACACCATGACATTACAACCCCCCACCGTTTTATCCGATTCAAATAAATTCAACTCAGATTTAAAATTCCTTACGACATTCACTATTGTTAGCATTATAATAACTAACGAGATTGACTGTTGACACAATATATTTCGTAGTCTACTTAGTTCCTATCCTAACAACTAAGTTGCTTTTGGTTTTGAGTTATGCCTCTCCTTCCCTACCTCACCAAAGCCGCGCACTTCATACACGTTTTCTGTTATATACTGACTTTTTTATTTTTTCCAGATGTTTTTCTTATGCAATATCACTTACTCAGATGAAAAAATGACAGTCTTTTAGTGACAGATCGGGAATGGCTAATTGGAGTTTTAGGTTGAAAGCGATACATACATACATATATATCACACCGCCCGCGCAACCAATGTTCATTTAATTATATAGATGTTCAATTAATACCACTTCCCAATGAAGTTTGGTATCTGATCTATAATGACAGATTGGGAATGGTCAGTTGGAATTTTAGGTATAAAGGGATGTCATATATACTCTATGGAGCCGGCTTATCCTCCAAAAGGAGTCAGCCGCAGTAAAGTAAAGTAAGTAAGTATATATACTCTATAGAAATGAATGGCTAACCAAGAAACATTGGTTATTATATAATTGAAAAATGTTTGTAGTGTGCGCAAGGGTGTCTCATGAGTTAGAGCACCAGATGCCGTAGCAGACGTGCCCAGGTTCGAGCCCTGTCCGCGGCGTGCGACATGGTGTCTTAGTGGTTATGGCACCAGATTCCATAGCACACGTGCTCAGGTTCGAGGCCTGTCCACGGCAAATACTCAACAGTACGCGATGAGTTCCCAATGAGAATGAAATCGGTCTACTGGATGAATTTCCTTTTGTCCATTACACGATGCTTAGTTTATACTGGCAAATGTAAGTACAAAATGGATCAGGTGTTCATATAATGATCGAAACCATGATTAAATTACTAGGTATTCTTTCGATTGCCGACTATTTTGAATTTGCTAACATGACTCAAGATATAAATGCTAAAAATAAGACAATAATGTATTATTAATTGACATATTTGTTTACAAATGTTCCATTAGAGCTGAGATTATCCTGGGCCACCTTAAAAAGTTATCATAAAAGAGTGAAATATGTGAATGTGCTCAATATTTACGTTATGCTGTTGATATTCTTGTTCCTTGTTCTTAAAAAAGGTCGCGATCACGAACATTGATTCAAAATATTAATGAAGTGCATAAAAATATCAGTTTTATTTCACAGCATGTGGACGGCGACCGTCTATCCTTCTTGAATGCGCTACTAAAGGGTAACGTTAGTGTTAGACTAAATAGACCAATTTATCAACAAATCTGATCTGCATATAATTTGCATTACTGAATTTTGGTGCCGTTTCAGTATAAATTATCAACAGGTCGCGGCTGCTTCTCCAGTTTTGACAGACTGGTTAGTCCATGTTCAGAAGGCGACGAAAAAACTATAGCAAAAAGCGATTTAATGTATAATGGCTATCCCAGCCAATTGATTGGGTCAATTGTTACAATTGAAGATGAAATGAAATAGAAGTTCTACGACCAGAAAAGAAAACAGTTTACTTAAACACTCGATTAATGGGGACGTTATTTTTCGTACAATTCCAAAGGAAGGTGAAACGGCATTAGCATGTAGATTAATGAAGCTAAACAACGAGTGCTTTTTAAGGTAACACATTTAACTTTACCAGCTAGTTTAACGTCGACCTCAAGCTCTATTTATATATATATATATATATATATATATATAATACATAAGTTGTCAATCAACTTAAAACCTACAGACCGGTCAGTTAATTACCCGAATCAAATGACATGGCAACTTAAACGCCTGTTCGAAAGCAAATTTGAATATATATCCGCCATTGCGCAGCCTAACATCGAAACCTCGCATTCATGTACTTCAGACATAGTCTTTAGGATAACTGCCAAATGCAATAACAAAAATGAATTATCTACATATGAAGCTTTGTGGATAAACAAACCGCAGCCGGATTTATGCTAAAAGAAACAGCATGTTCTGGCACAGAGCCAGAACTGTAAGTGATGCACACAAATGATTTGTTCATTTCGTGTACACTTCATACACGTTTAAATTTTCTTTTTGTTTCGCATTTTAATATATATATTATTAATTTGCACGAAACTAAGTCGTCCAGTACAGTAAAACATAAAATTTTACTAGTCTCCGATTCAATATAATAGGAACATATAGTATTCCATATACAGAGATAAACGAAAGTTACTGAAACAAAAATATCATTTCTCTCTCATTTTCTCCGCCTGTAACTATACATATATATATATATATATATATATATATATATATATATATATATATATATATACTATATATATATATATATACTTATTTGTA